>WSXT02041998.1:0-13301 GCA_011762715.2 Neuroterus valhalla | reverse complement strand
TTTATCCAAAATAGCTGGTTAACGAACTTGGCCTGTCTTTTTGGTCCCTCAAAATGTGTGTCAAAGGGCAATCCAATCCGAGTGGTCTTTCGAAAGTTATCGAGCATACAGACACCAACGACGACGACGACAACAGACAGACAGACACCAACGTAAAAACTACTTTTTCGGAATTAGGAGGTCTCAAAACGTGAAGATTTCACCCATTTTGAGGGACCAAAAAGACAGGTCGAGTTTGTTAATCAGCTATTTTTGAATGAAAATCAAAGAGGAGGGGGGGGGGGGCATTTCAAAAAATGTTTGGACACTCTTTTCTTAAATTCGGAGAACGTAAGTAAAATTTCTTGTAGCACGTAAAAAGTGGGATAATTTGTCCTAATCATTTTTTTCAATGAAAATGAAATTATAAGAATTATGGTATTTTTAAAATTCAGACATATTTTCAAAAATGAGAATTTTTAGCCAAATAAAGCAAGATTGAAAAGAAAGTTAGGGAGAAAAAATGTTTCTTCTTGGGAGCCCTACAAAATCGTGAATACAACTTTTTGAATTTTGTCAAAAAATCGGGAATTCCTATTTTGATGGCACAAAAAATAATGAAAAATAATCTGTGAATTCGATGACTTTCGGAGGAATGATTATATTCGATCGTGCCTCGGCACCCATTTTGAGGGAGCAAAAAGACAAGTCAAGTTCGTTAACCAGCTTTTATGGTTGAAAAATCTGGAAAATCGAAGAGGGAGCATTTTGAAAATTTTTTGAACTTTTTCTGCCAAGACTCAAAAATTGTAAGTACGGCTTATGTAGAAGGTAAAAAGCGAAACATTTTGTCTCCATGGTTTTTTTTTGACGAAAACAAAATTGTTCGAGTTCTTGCATTTTAAAAATTCGAAAATATAAACTGAAATGATAATTTTAGGCCAAACAACCCAAGATATGGAAAAAAGTTTGAAGAAAAAAGAAGTTTCTTCTTGGGAGTCCTCCAGGAAGATCTTTACAACTCTTCGAGTTTTCTCGAAACATCGAAAATTCAAATTTTGGTCGCACAAAAAATAATGAAAAATAGAAAGATTCTTTTTTTGGTCAAACTATGCAAGGTACGGGAAAATATAAACAAACTTAATTTTTGCACCAAAATTAGATCTACAAATTTGGTAAGATTAATTTTCTGAAAGGACAAGTAGTTTTTGCTTCATTTATAAAAAACCATAAAATGAATTCATTTCAATCAGGAAACATAACTTGAAAATGTGATAATAACATTTTTAAAAATATGACTAAACCTACCAAAGAAGATTGATAGAGAAAATTTATTTACCCGATAAATATCTGTAAATTTGTTATAACTTTTCCCATTGGACGCATTGTTTTTGTTTTAATCGCGAAAAATAGAATTGAAAATTGAATTTCTAGAAAAACTACACAACATGTGAAGAAAATTAGGCAACAAAACTTCTCTTCCTCTTTGGACAAACTTTGATCGAGTGCGCAGCATGAGACACGTGATGAGAATGTATTTGTTAAAGCCGGAGAAGCTTCAACAGAAGAGAATTCACACTCATCAAATTAGAGTAGTTGAGATTTCGCTTTCAAGTTTCACAAGCTTTGTATACGATTGTAGGGAAGTAAAAAGGCCGTGCCGTAGCGCGAGGTGAATTCGTAACCGAGCGCGGAGCTTAAGGTGATATTACCATCGAGCGCGAAGCGCGCAATCCGAAAGACGCGCGCCCTAGGCGCGCTAAAATTTGCGAGCCTTCGAAGAAGATCTGCAATAGGTCGAAACGTTCTCAGGTTTCCTTAAAAAATTGACAAATAAATTGTATTCCGACACCTGAATCTATTCTTATATCATTGGACCGTATGACCAAACAATGCCACCAGATCTCTTATTACGTATGTTTTTCTTTTTCATGATTAAGGTAACAAGTTCTTCGCTATTTTGACATGCAAGTAATCAATTTTCGACTGCGCTCAATGCCCTGCCACCGCCGAAACCAAGGTCGAACATCTTGCCACTGGGTATAATCAGTGCACTCGCTGCCATATATACATAAATATCCACAGTGAAAAAATAATATGCACAATGAAATCTTGCATTATATCAATTTGCGATAATTGCCTTCGTGGAGGAATAACAATTATTGCCGCGTCAGCTAACATTAGTGCTGAGTAAATGGTAATGATTGCCCTCGCATCAGGAAATTATAGTCCTTTGAGCAGGTGGGGCGAAAGTTGCGCATATCCATGCAAACAACTATGCTTTGTGTGCGACCATGTCCACCTCTTGAAGAGTACTTAAGTACACTGCATATATTAGCCAAGGTGCATGCATAAATCCGCTACTTAATTTATTCCTTTTTTCAAATACCTCTTTTATTTGCATTGTGAGCTTTTTATACAATACACGATTCCTGATGGACGATGGGAAATAAACGGATGAGAGTTGCAAATAAGAGTGGAAAGGCAATGAGAAAAAATACCAAAGTCATCATATTGCGATTCCAGGCGAGTCTGTGGTTCTTAATCCCTTTATATAATTTATGAAATTCTCACTTTTTAATTAAAATATCAGTTTTTGTTATTATTCTTATCCAAAAAGTTATATCCTTTTTACCTCTTCATAGGAGTTTATCACATTCTTTTACACAACTCGAGTATTACGTGATACACTTTAGGTTTTGAGGAGTGGGGTAATAAGTATTCCCGTATATTACATGGGGTGGGGGATTGTCAAAGGTTAATGTTACGTAATGCGCTCTCTATGAAATTAGGACCTATGTTTTCTTCAAAAACTTTGTTTTAAATGCATTTTGCGTATCTTCAAGTCCAAAATTTTGTTAGCTTATACATTTGACACATGAAGCAAATTTTTCCGACAAAATGTCATATTACGTAACGTAGCATGTCACTTAGCGTTACACATAGAAGAAGGAGGTCTCAAGTTTCCAAAGATTGCATTGCGTAATAATCGAATGGACCCCGATCAATTTCCTAATCCTTCTATTTCTGTAAACACTTCTACTGTCCTTGAATTATATTGCTTTTTCTTTTCTTTCTATTCTTTCCTACTTGTTTCTTTACATTTCTAATTACTCTTCAATATCGCTAAGAGAAGTAAGATAAAAAATTACGGAACGGGATAGAAAAAGTTTACACAATTTGAGTATAAGAATATAATGATTTAGCATAGGAAAAAAGCACGAAACAAGTTATTGATCCGAAATTTCGGTACACGGAAAGAAATTTTTGACAGCTACTGCATTCATAGTAGTAGGCCAGCGCAACCAAGGCATGAAAGCAGCAGCAACTTCAATTTTTGAAACGCGTCCATCCCATAAAGTTAGTTTATCCGTTTCTAAGGCGACGATTGCCCACACTGTGAACGTAGCGTTTTCTGACAGGGAGAACAATTTGTCATAAACAGAAGGCGTATTCAGGGAGTAAGAATAATGAGGCACAACTCATATGGCCGTCACGACGAAAAGTGGGCTGACTATCAGGAACGAGATCGCCAGCTTCGCTCGGCGACCCCTTGCTCGCATCAGACCCACCTAGCGAGCTCCGTCAAAACCACAACCAGCTGAGTTAACCGACGGCTTGCTCAGGGGGTTATATCAACTTTCGAGAAGAATATTAAATAATCATATAATGATATGATAATTATGAAAAACGTCACTGAAAAGCGATTAAATAAATACGAGTTAACTTATCACAAGCTTTTAAGCTCACATCCTTAACCTAAACCTTGGAGCTCTCAATGAACTTGGACGATTTGTTGCTAACTGACGTTTAATGGTAAGAAGGCTGCGCGAGCTAAACCATTTATTTTCATAGAGAAGGTCGTCGGATCAATCCCCTGTCATAAATTTTTTTTTTTTTTACTTTTCTATTTAGCAATTTTTTTAGATTCTCATTGTCTTTGCAAAATGGCATTTGATGATTTAGCAATTTATTCGAATAGATTTCATTCGAAATGAAAAAAGGCCGTTTCTGGAAAAAAATACCATCATAATTTTTTTTGCTTAAATCGCTAGAAGAGCATTCAAAAAGCTTAACCTGAAAAATACGGAATCGTTCAGGGGCGAGTTTTTGATAAAACTCAAAAAGTTTATGGATTTGATATATCTCGGAAATGGTAGGTTTTCGGGAAAATTTATAATGTGTGGGTATATAATAAATCATTACTTCAGACTGAATTAAACATTTTTCTGTAAGTAGGACTTTCAAATTATCCCCAATTATGGAAAATTGTTATTATGAATTATTATTTATTATTATCAATTTTTTTCCAAAACTATGCTGACTCCAGTATTGAACGTGAGTTAAGGAAGTTTTTAAAATTTTATACCAAACGAGCTGTACAAAAATATGTTAATAATTGTTATTGAGCGTGCAACATGGAAAATACGTGTGATAGTAGTATGTGATAGTGCATAGCATTGTTTACTTTTTTTCTGCCGCCTTTTCTTTTTTATTTGGTGGTTCATTAGGAAGAGTTTCCGTTACACTCGGAAAAGTTTTTATATGAATTTTTGTAGGTTTTTTTGAGACGAACAACTTTCTCATTGACAGTTTTGCGATAAAAATTTTTTTCTGTGCCGAAAAGCGAGAAAACGTTTTTTTGTACTTTAGCGCCATCTATTAATTGCGATTTTCATCTAAGCATGTCAAACCAAGGAGATAAGTTGTAGAAAATATTGCTCCAAACATTTTTGGTCTTTACAAATTTTCCCGAAAACCTACCATTTCCGAGATATATCAAATCCAAAAACTTTGTGAGTTTTCTCAAGAACCCACCCCTGAACGATCCCGCATTTTTCAGGTTGAGCTTTTTGAATGCTCTTCTAGCGATTTCCGCAAAAAAGTATTATGGTATTTGTTTCTAAAAACGGCTTTTCTTTATTCGATTGAAATCTATTCAAATAAATTGCTAAATCTTCAAATGCCATTTTGATAAGACAACTTTTATATGTGAATCTAAAAAAACTACTAAATAGAAAAGTAAAAATAAATCATGACTGAGGAATCGATCCCACGACCGTCTTCGCGCAAGTAAAATGTTTAGCTCGCGCAGCCATCGTACCATCTAACGTCGATTGGCATCAAATCGTCCATGTTCATTGAGAGCCCCGGGGTTTAGGTTATCGATATGAGCTCAAAAGCTTGCGATCAGTTAACTCGTATTTATTCAATCGCTTTTCAGTGACGTTTTTTAAAAGTATCATATCACTCTCTGATTATTCAATATTTTTCTCGAAAGTTAATATAACCCCCTGAGCAAGCCGTCGGTTAACTCAACTAGCTGTGGTTTCGACGGCGGTCGCTAGGTGGGTCTGATGCGAGCAAGGGGTCGCCGAGCGAAGCTGGCGATCTCGTTCCCGATATTCAGCCCACTTTGAATGTATGAAGTTGCGCCTCCTTATTCTTACTCCCTGGGCGTATTGGAGTACTACAGTTTGGCGCAACGGAGTTGCCTATAAGTGCCGCTGTTTTACCAAATTTCTTTCCGTGTAGAAATTGCTCTAAATACAACTGAGGTCATTTGCAGCGAAAATTCATGGCGAGATATCTTTCATCCAGTACACGGGCTGTATGTACCGTGATTTCATGAGCAAAAAAAAACTTTTATCCACCAAAATGTTCGAACATAAAGTGAAACTAGTAGTTTAGAGCTATCAGTACGAAAAATTTTCATTTCATCAGGACAGAAGAGAGAAATATAGGTATTTTATCCTTAATAAAACTTTGGCTATTAGCACTGAAATTTTAGTATGAATAGCTCGAAATACACCTTCGGTTACATATTTGTACTTTATCTATATGCACTGAAATTACGGTGCACTAGTATTTCAGAGTTATTGATACACAAATTGTTGATACCCTGGGATAAAAATTTCTGATGAGTTTCCAAGTTCAAATGAGAAATTAATAATTATAATAAATTCTGGTGATATAAAATCATTTATTTACTTCCGGTTCTATTCCCTGGATAAGGATCGACACGTGTTCATGACCTTCATGGCAAATGGAGGTTATGCACCATCCCAAAACTCTATACATGTATTTGAACCCTCTTCTACCTCCACAGCCCGTCCTGAGCGGAAATTCGGAAAGGGCGACGAGTGTGACCAAAGACTCGCCTTTTTATTCTAAAGAATTCCCAAGATTTCTGAATAAATTTTGAAGAATCCATGTGAACGTTCAGGAGAATAGAAGGGTGATTTCAGATGAAATGGAGAAATATCTTTCCGACAAAGTTAACCGAATGGTAATCTATCACTTTTCTATGACTGGTAACTATACTGTGACACTTTCCTCGATCATCATGAGGGAGGAGAAATGGGTTCTACTTTTTTATAATTGATCACTGCAATGTGATCCGTTCCTCCTTCCCACCTTCAAACGGGAAAAAGGGGCTTAAGTTGTGACCAATCACTCCATTGTTACCCGTCACTTTTCTATGGCTGGTCACTATGCTGTGAAACACCCTCCCTATCATTTAGGGGGAAAAGGGGGTTTTAGTTATTACTAATCACTTTTTTGTGACCCATTGCTCTTCTATAATTGATCACTCTACTGTGATCCCTTCCTCCTTGCTACTCTTGAAAGGGGAAAAGGGGTTTGTGGTCGTGATCAATCATTCTTTTCCGACCTATCACTTTTTTTTGATTGGAAACTATGCTGTGACCCCAAACTCTCTTATTTGAGAGGAAAAATGGATTCGAGTGGTGACCGATTACTCTCTTGTGACCTACCACTATTCTGTGATTGATCACTATGCCGCGATACCCTTCTACTCAAACAGAGGAAAGGGGTTACAGTTATGACCGATCACTGTATTGTTACCCGTCACTTTTCTATGGCTGGTCACTATACTGTGACACACCTCTCCTGTCATTCAGAAAGAAAATGGGGTTTTGGTTATCACTAATCACTCTTTTGTGACCCATCGCTCTTCTGGAATTGTTTACTCTACTATGATACCTTCCTCCTTGCTACTCTTAAACGGGGAAAAGGGGTTCGGGTCGTGATCAATCACTTTTCTTCGTCATATCACTCTTCTTTGATTGGTTACTATGCTGTGAACTCCCTCCCCCCTTATTTGAGAGGAAGAATGGATTCGAATTGTGACCATGAACTCTTGTGTGACCTATTACTATTCTATGATTGATCACTATGCTGCGACCCCCTTCTCCTCAAACGAGGAAAAAGGGTTAGAGTTGTGACCAATCACGCTATTGTTACCGGTTACTTTTCAAAGACTAGTCACTATGCACAGCCAGCGCCACCGTGGCCGCGGTCAACATATCCAACATCTTCAACTCAGAGCAGTGATCCTAACTTGGGCATGTGAGTATTGCGCTTGCCTGGCGCAACGGTCGTCTCATTGGGCACCGTTGACCGCCGTTTAGCACGTGATCCAGAGCGGGCAAAATGAACTTTCATTAAAAATTGAATAGAAAATTATTATGGTGCGCACATAAATGTCAGAAATGACGTAATTTGTAATTAAGGTTAGAAATAGAATAATAAAAATGCGTATGTTCTATAAATAATAGATCTTTTTTCGAGAAATGAAGGTGGATCTTTCTATTATCAACAAAAGATACGTATTATTATTTTATCCCTAACCTTAATCACAAATTATATCATTTCTGACATTAATGTGTGAATTATAATGATGATCTATTCCATCTCTAATGATAGTTTATTTTGACCGTTTTGAACCACGCGCCAAACGGCGGCCAATGAGGACCGCTGCGCCGGGCAAGCACAATACTTACATGCCCAAGTTGGGATCACTGACTTAGAGAGCCAGGGGGCTCTGACAGCCTGACAGGCCGGAAAGCGTCGTTAGGTGACGTCACGGCGTGATTATATTCAGACGGACAATTTGATATCATTCCTAATATCCATTCATAGTATACATTATTCCTGAAATCGTTTGAAATATCCGCTATTGGATTTTCCATTTGGATGTGCCTAGTTTGTTGAAGATTCAATTACTTGATAAGAAAATCAACAATCTTGTTGAAAATTGTTGAAAATTGGCGCAAATTTGGTTTTCATGGTGAAGTCATGAAAAAACCATGAAAATTATGGGTTTTTGAGTTCATGTCAGCTAATATGCAAAACCAAAAAAAATGCATAGACTTAAAGTCTTACATCTCATTGAAATACATATTTTTTGTTCTATACATTTTTCTTCCACGGATGATGGTTTCCGAGAAAATTAGGGATAAACATCCGAAATTAAAAAAAATGTTCCCATAAAAGTTGTAGAACTCATCGAAATACACACTTTTGTCCTAAACATTATTCTTCTCCGGGTAATAGTTTCCGAGAAAATTCACATGGACGCCTTCACGCTCGTTTAGCTGAACTCTAGCCGCCCCAGGGGACCTACGGGACTTAGAAAAGGGGTGGGCGATTGACCAACGTTATTTCTGTAACCAGTCGGAGGGTTGTTCTCGCCCCCCCCCCCCCCCCAGAGTACCTGGGAAAGAGGTAGGGGTTTGACCAACATTATTTCTGTAGCTAATCACAGAGGTGCCTTTTCTCCCCCCCCCCCTTGCGAGACCTGGGAAAGAGGGAGGGGTTTGACCAAAATTATTTCTGTGACCAGTCAGAGGGTTTCCATCCTACCCCCTTCCCCCCAAAGGACTTGGGAAAGAGGTAGGGCTTTGACCACCATTATTTCTGTTGCCAATCACAGAGGTGCCTTCTCCCCCCCCCCCTGCGGGCCCGTGGAAAGAGATGGGGGCTTACCCAACATTAGTGCGGTGACCGGTACTAGGGTTGCCCCCCCCCCCCCACTCCACGGGACCCGCGAGAGGGGTAGGGGTTTGACCAACATTATTTCTGTGACCAGTCAGAGGGTTGCCTTCCCGCCCGCCACAGGACCTGGGAAAGGGGTAGGGCTTTGACCATCATTATTTCTGTAGCCAGTCACATGATTGCCTTCCCGCCCCTACGGAACCTGCGAAAGAGGTAGGGGTTTGACCAACATTATTTCTGTGACCAGTCAGAGAGTTGCCTTCCCGCCTCTCACGGGACTTGGGAAAAGGGTAAAGGTTTGACCAATATTATTTCTGTAGTAATGTCCTTTCCTAATTCTAGGTTATCACTAATTTTCTCGGAAAATATCACCGTAGAAGAAAGAAGTATAGAACAAAAAATATGTATTTTAATGACATCTGCAACTTTTATTGAGAACTTTTTTTTGAATTTTGCATATTAGCAGAGATGTACTAAAAAAACCTTGATTTTTATGGTTTTTCCATGATTTCACCATAAAAATCATATTTGCGCCAATGTTCACTATCAAATTCGCAATCGGCGCTTTAAAATACATAAGTACACCTCCTTAAGTAGCCTCCTTTAAAACTGTGTTCTCCTTCCTGCGAAAAATATTATATGTATATTTTATGTTGATATTATAAATAGCATCAAATTTCCTGCTTGAATATAACCACGCCGTATGTACCACCTAACGTAGCCTTCCAGGCTGTCGAGTGTCAGGCTTTCAGATGCGCATTGAGGCTATGTAACAATCAATGACAATGGTTTAAATAATATCTGATCTTTTCATGACAACAACCATCCTTATTCCTGAAATAAACAAAGTTTTCCTCTGAGAAATATTTCGATTTCAATTCAATGTATATGTGAATATTATGAATAATATTGAATTTCCCGCTGGAACATAATGACGCCGTATACGCCACCTGCCGCAGCAGCCTGCCACTTGACAGGCTTTGAGGTGAGAGCTGAATGAAGTTGATCGGAAAACGAAACACTGCTTTTTACCATCCCCTTGACGTAAGAAATAAGATACCCACCTTATTAGCCACACCGTTTATGTAATTCCTCTTACTGGATGTGAAATGGTATGACCACATTTTTGCATTTTCTGGCTGCGACTCACTTGAGAGACCACGTATGATCTTGTCTTTTTTCCAAAAACTCTATTTTGCCCTGCAAGTGTAGGTACTGTTCAGTGCCGGATTAACCCTGAATGCCGCCCTAGGCAACTAAAAAAGTGCCGCCCTCCTTTAAATTTTTTTGCCGCATCCTCCTGTTAAAAAAAAGGTCCTCACTCTCACCTGCCATTTTTTTTAATACCTCAACAAATTTTTAGCACCATTGCAAATAGTGAAAATAAGATTCTAAATCTTACATACCATTGTTTTCATATTGTTTAACAACTTTTATAAGGATTAAAAGTACGATAAATGAAGTTTCTCACTTTTGCATGCACGTTAAATTTTGGCGATATTTATAACAACACTTTTCGTACTTTTTGTTCGGCAAACTCCTTGATAATTTTATCGTTATCTAGTTTTTGCAAGAAAGATGACTCGATATAAAGAATAGCAAGAGAATTTATTCTGTCTTGGTCCATACTCGCGCGCAAGTAGTTCTTCACTCTGCTTAATGACGAAAACGGCGCTCGCCCGAACAATTTGCGACGAGAATTGACAAATACATGCGCTGTGCTATGTTGAAATTGGGATAAACAACCGTAAGTCCTTTTTCTGACAACACAGCGGACAGATTAGTTGCCAAAATGTTTTCAATTCTCAATGTCTCAAAGTGTGAGCTTAGATGAAGACATTCGGACTCCATTTCCTCTCCCAAATCATTGGGGTATGTCGACAATAACTTTTGGCAGTCTTTTTTTATTTCATCACTCTTTTTGGTCTGCAAAAGTATTAAGAAAGTGAATTTGTCTTGTAGGAACTCGTATGCTTTGCATCGTCTTTATAATCCAACTAACAATCGGTCAACAATGAAAAGATACATGCTTATTTTCATATTATCTCTATCGGAGAAGACATGCTTTCTTGAATGATCTTGATTGTATGGAGTCTATTTAGACACATTTTTAGCCTTTCCATCGTAACTACAAAATTCAGTCCGTAGGTTCATAACGTATGTTATTAAGGACTGATATAATTCAACAACTAGAATTATATGACAATCATGAGCCTGGAGTGCTTTGCTAACGACTCTTAATCTTTCGAGGATATCATTTCAAAGGTGGGCAATGAGGCAATCGTCAAGACTATTGAGAGAATTGTGAAGACTTGAGGCTTCTTGGCGAGTGTCAGGCTTCTGACATTCATCGTTCGCATATGAGACAAGGCATTCAAAATTTTATTCCAGGATTGACATACACTTTTGCATGCTTCAGCTTGATCAGCCCATCGAGTTTTCGTTAGATTTTTTGAAACAGAAGATTAAGGGCTTCAGATGAGCTAATATAATTCCCCACCTATGCCTTGATGATAAGAAAAAGTTGTGAAGCTGCTGCAGAATAGCGAAGAAAGCTTCTACCGTTGATGAACTTTCGACAGTATTTGTTTCCACAAGATTAGGCGAATGTGATGCACATGGAACGTAAACAGCCAGAGGATTCAACTCCAAAATTTGAACTCCTGAATATAATCCTGATATGTTGCTCGCATTGTCATATGAATGACCACGGCAGTTTTTTACATTCAGGTCGTATTCGGCTAAGACATGTAAAATCGCAGTAACCATATCTTCTTCTTTGTGACCACAATTTGGAATGAATTTAAGGAAACGTTCTTCTGGTAAACCGTTTTCAGATACATATCTTATTATAAACGTTAGTTGTTACAAATGAGCTACATCCGGAGTTGAATCTACGCTAATTTAAAAGTATTAAGCTAGCTTAACTTTATGTACTATTTCATAAACTACGTTGTTTCCAATAATGTGATTAAACTCTTTACGAACAGAAGATGAAACCTACGACGTTCTTCCACTACCTTTCTTCCCATAAAGCTTGATATGTTCTGATAAAAAAGGGTCGAATTCAGCTTTCAGTTCTAAAGCCATTACATAATTTCCAGAACGTAGAGAGCCAAATTTGTCCTTAGTGCCCCTAAATGGTAATCCACGAGATGCTGAATGTTTCACAGCTGCCACTACACGTTTCAATACATTCCTCCAGTAATTGATTTCTTTTTCAGTTTCGTAAATTAAAGCCTCATCGATTCGTTGATTTATTCTTTTTCTACTCAAAATCGACATAATACTATCTTTATGCTCTAATGTTCATGTCGTATTACACGGTCCTGGGCGTTTTTTCAATCATTATATCCTGAAGTAAATAAATTCAGTTTTTTTTAAAGTTTACAAGGGCCACAATAAATGAAATTCGTACTTTCTGAGTAAATCAACCAATGTCGGTGTTGAACTTCTCCATTTTGCAGTTTTCGATTAAATATGGACTTGGACATATATGTCACTACATTATTTGTATACGGACGCTTTGACTTTGAAAAATCAGCATCTATATGTTGGTTGGAACCGAGCTCCATTAAATATTCCACTGCAGCATTGTTGATTAACCATTCAGCTGGATCTTCACTAAAGCTTGGATTTTTTTAATTGGATTCTTGGTACACCGGTGAAATATTATGATTATATTGATTATAGGAATATATGAAATTGTGATTTGGAGGAAGAAAGACCTCTTGACCTCTTTTTTGCAAAAAGTTATCAGGGCCAGAAAAGGTACTCAAAACAGGAATTAAGATGAAGCGATTTTGGAATAATCTGTTGAAAGTATAGAAACAAAAATTAAATCTGACAGAAAGATTTACATCGTGTTCGATGATGTATTTATATAATAATAGCAAAGATTCTGAACCATAGCAATTAATGATATATATTTCAAATTTTAGTTCATTAAAAATAGCTTTCTTTCTCAATTTTCTAACTGTGCATTTTTTAGTTTACACGAATTTGCATAAAAATATTTTCATACATATTCATCAACAAATATTTTCTCATAATCAAATTATTGCACTTCTCTGAAGTAACGGAATTGTCCCATATATATAGTTTAATTATTTGAGGTCAGAATTTGGAAAAAACTACAAAATTGTGAATATCTAAAGCAAAGATAGTTTATTAATAAAAGCAAAAACGTAGAAATAGTAAATACAGGATTGAAAAGAAGGAAAAAGATATCTCTTTACATTATCAACTTACTACTTGACTCTTCTAACTTTGAGTCGCCATGGTCATTTAATTTTTCTGTAAGATTTGGTTTCAGCTTGAAGACAAAAGAATCTAATTTTGGAAGCTTTGCGATGTGTTTTTCAAGATGTTCAGCATTCCCTTTAGTCTTTTTCGATTTGAATGCCCACTTGATTCATTTCTATTACCTGACATAACCTACAATTGGAAAATCTGCCCGCCGCGCGGGCACATTCTCATCGCGCGCTTCGCGCGCGGCTCGCTTCGCTCGCAAGTTTGAGCGC
>WSXT02041987.1:0-13301 GCA_011762715.2 Neuroterus valhalla | reverse complement strand
TGGCAACAGAAAAGCGACCGTTTTCGGTGAAGTCCATACATTACAGATTGGTCTCCTTATGTCTATTCTCCATGTTGACAACTTTGTCAAACATACGCCATAGTCTGTAGACATTGCGAGGAGCTTCATTTGCACCTCGTGATATTGGGCCAAAACTCTGTACATGCAGGTAGTCTGCTGTCATGCAACGCGGACCATGGTGTAACAGAGGCATGGTGTGTTCCCTCCGTGGACCAATTCTCGTCCTGTTCTGCGCCCTTCCAAAGTGTCGCCATATTCAGAAATCAACAAATCATATGAATTAGCGCGAAATTATATTGCATAGGACTCTAGGCCTTAATTCCCGCAACACTTTTTGATTGGTTAATTATCCAACATAGCGGCGTTTTGGAAGTTTTTTTTCATTGGTCGTGCGCAAGAACACACCGTGTCTCTATTACATCATGACGCAAACGATCTTTTGGATAGTATATAATATTATGACCACTGATCTGTATTATATCCTGGATAGAAAATTGACATGTATATTAAAGTCAGAACGCGGACACTTTTCGATGCCTAATAATGCACGCTGTCCCGAATCGGCAGGTTAACATAGTCAGCTGACTCAAGAACACACTCCAATTTATGGCCTCAACTCGGCCGGCATTGTGACGTCATCGACTATCCAGGGTTTAATACAGATCAGTGTCTGAGGGCCCTCTATTAAGTGGGGATAAGCCTGCCTCAATCTTGGTTCTGAAACTTATGAGAAAAAGAATGACACACTCCCAAATATCTTTGATCCTCTCTAGAGGCCTGGATTTTGAACCGAGATAGCCGCTCTCATATTCTTTCTAATAGAGGGCCAAGGTGAAGTAAACACCTTTCAGATTCTAGCTGTAAAAAAATTAGGACCCAAGTTTTTACTGTGTTTTCTCATTCCTGACCTATAATGAGGATATGAAATTGAGCAGAAACAAGGTCTCTTCAATGCAATATGAAATGCGTTTTGAGCATTTTTGAAATTTCGCAATATCTTGTATTAGAGAAAATGAATTTCTTTCATGAAAAAGGCGAAGCAATAAAGCAAGAATACAGGTGCTTGGAAAAGTGGTGACTCATAATACGCAATTTCCAGGCCATTCTTCGAGCCATGCTACTGCCACTTTCTCATACATACATCTTCTCTCCCTATTCATTTTCTGGCCCTCTTTACCAACTTCTTTCCCCCTAACAATAACTCTCTCCTTTATTGTTTTTATTGCTCACTATTTTGTCTTAAAAAATCGCTGAACATCATTTCATGCTCAGTTAATGTCAAGAAAGGTTGAAAAATTGAATAAGTTCTAGGATATGGTTCTAAAATTGAGGAATAGAACTTTTATTACCTCCTTTATTTTTTGAGATAATTTAGATAACTAGGATATTGTTCTTGATTCAGATTCAGGGCGACCGTCTTAATCAAGAAACAGAAGTTTTTGTTCAGAGATGAGTCAAGGATTTATCATTTTTATTCGAAAGTTTGACAACATCTCTTTTTTTGTTTAATTTGTTAATAAATGAGCTTTTTTACTCATTTTATCAGAAGTTCGCCTTTATTTCGTAGAAAATAAGTATTTTTATTTAAAATTATACATTTTTGGGTTTTTTAATGAAAAATCGCCTCTCCATTCAAAAAATGGGAATCTAACTATCAATTGTTACAAATTTCAAATTTTCACTTGGAATCACATTGTTCGAAAATGTAAATTTTTTATTCCAAATCCAATGGTTTCTACATAAAATCATTCTTTTCGCTTGAGAATTCTACTTTTTTCGATTTTTCTGTACCAAAATTGAACTATTAGAGGTGGAGATTCATTAGTTGAGTTGAGAATTCATAATTTCAGTTGACAATTTATTTCTTTGATTGAAAGTACATATGTTTTGCTTGAAATTGGTTGTTTTTGTCAAATGGAAATTGATTTTTTCAACTGGAAATTCAAGTATTACGTATCTGGTTGCAATTTTACATATCTTCATTGGAAACCCAACTATTCATTCAAAGTTCCATGTATTTTGTGTGAAGTTTTTCTTTTTATTTATAAGCTTTACTTTTTTCAAATCATCCTTTTTTTATTACAAACTCCACTGTTTTATTAAAAATTCCTCTCTTAGGTTTATGATTGAACTATTTTACCTTAGATTCAATAACTCCAATATTAAATCATTCTATTCAGCTTAAACTCTAACAACAAATTTTGTCTAAAAATTTGTATTTACGTATTGAAAAAACAATCACATAGTTGTTTTATTATTAAAAATTTAACCGTAATCAAATCGACCCATGAGATAGGGAGCTAGAGGTACAACAATAACACAAAATGTATTTTGGCTTCAACAATCCATTTTTTGTTGGATATTAACTGTTTCGTAACAAATTCGTCTTTTTGGTTTGAAATGCCAATGTTTGGTTGAGAATTAATCTGCTTTGAATGAGGATCCTACTATATTGTTGACAATCGCAACTATTAATATTTAACAATTCATATATTTTAGTTCAGAATTTGATTGTTTGTTCGAAAATTAAATTCTTCAATTCAAAGTTTATTGATTATGATGTAAAATTATTCTGTTTGCTCCAAAACTCAACTTTTTCATTGGGAATTTGTTGTTTTTTTTTCATTCAAAATCAATTTCATTGAAAGGAAATCAGAATACTCTATATCTAGTTTCAATTTTATATAATTCTATTGAAAATTCAACTATATAGTTAAAATATCATATGTTTTACTGGAATTTTTTTTTCTCAGTTAAAAATACAACAATTTTTTCTTTAATGATACTTTTTGGTTGAAAACTTCTCTGTTTTATTGGGAATTTGTCCCTTAGGTTTCAAATTCAAGTTTTCTTCTTTGGTGAAAGATTGGATTATTTATTCGAAAATTCAATTCTTTTGTTGAAAATTGACCAACTTTGGAACAAAATATTTCTTTTCAGCATGAGCTTTAACTGCTTTGCTGGAAATCTATATTTGCGAGTTCAGAATCAGAATCTTAAGCTAAATGGGTTTGTTTTTTCGAAAACGAAATTAAACTATTTCAGTAGTGGATTCGATAACTTGTTTGAAAATCAACTTTTTTTGTTAGGACTTTATATTTTTGAGTTGAAGATTCGATTATTCAATGAAAAATTCATCTAATTGACTAAAAATGAAACTCCTGAGATGGATTGAACATTTTGGTTTAGAATAAATCTGTTTTCGTGGAAAAATAATTCTTCAAATTGGATATCTAGCCATTCCATTCTTCATTGGGAATTAATCTTTCATAGTTAAGAATTTATTCTTTCAGGTGAGAAAATTTATTTATTGCCTTTCAAGTTGGAAACGTATTGTTTCCGTATGAAAATCCAATGGTTCGAAATAATCATTTCTTTGAATTGAAATTTAAACTATTCAACAACATATGATTTGTTTTTGTTGAAAATGTAACTGGAAGAGGAGGCTATCTTTAGGGTATGTTTTTAAAAAATAGGGGAAGAAAAAGAGGAAAAAAGGATAAATCTTGCCGCTTTGCGGTCATTTCGCTATCACGCGCTTTGCGCCGGCTAGTATATTCATCTCGTGCTACGCGCTCGGTTCGCTATACAATGTAATGCATATACGAAATAGCAGATATTGGAAAACCGTTGAAAACTTTTACTCTGAAAAAAATTATTATTTATTATCTTATATTATTATTAATATCGTGAATAATTTTCTATTATTTACTAATAATCAATAAGTAATACTAATAATCAATTTACTTAAGGCCCTATCGGCCTCAGAAACACATTCTTACTGTCAAACTCGCGCTCGATATTTTTACGCAATAAAAATAGAACAGCGCATCTTACCGGAAAACGATGTGCAGAAAATTTAGGTATCTCTTTAAAGTTGAAATTTCTTCTTCCTACCACTTTTCTTATATCTTGCATAGTTGGGTCAGAAGCTTAGTAATATTTATGAGCATGTTCATCGATAGTTTTGACTGAATTCAAATTTGACCGCGCTTTTCGGTGCATGCGCAGTTGAAAGCCGTTAGACACACCACCGGGCCGGACGCAGTCATCAATCCGCCAATCGCGCAACTCTGTGATACTATGAAATAACTGTGTCGGTTATTTTCCCAATCATTTACAGGGGCAAGCAAAATTGGCAAGAACAAGGTGAAATATTGAGAATTTCTCATCTCACCTCAACCGTTCTCCATTCATTTGCATGCCGACATAGTAAAATCTTGGGATTAATTATGTTGCAGGTAGAATCTGAACGTTTTTTACTTTACCCCAGCACTTTGGCTACCATAAGCCCACCATGTGAGCTGTTTTTGACAGGTGCTATTCTGAATTTACGCCATGTTTTTTGAGGTATAGATGGTGTGTTTATTGCATTATGGAAGGAAGGGCCTTCTATTAGGTAGGAACCTACATGCGGCCATCTCATTTCCAAAACACATGTGCCAAGTAAGGATAAGTGGTGTATGGAAGTATATGGATAGTGGATGACATCACGAATGCAGGCCTGATCTGTATTCTACTCTGGATATTCGATGACGTCACAAATGCAAGCCGAATTGAAGCCGTAAATTAAAGTATGTTCTTGAGTCAGCTGTCTATGTAAACATGCCGATTCAGGACAGCGTGCAGTATAAGGAATTGGAAAGTATCTGCGTTTCAACAACAAAAAAAACATGGCTATCTCCTGTCTAGCGTACAATACAGTTCAGTGGTTGTAATATATACTATATTGAAAGATCGTCTGCTTTGCATGCATGCAGGCTACTTGCATGTATAGAATAGTGGCCCATTGATACAAGGTGCAAATAAAGCACCTAGCAGTGTCTACAGACTATGGCGTATGTTCGACAAAGTTGTCGAAATAGAATTCATACCCCAAGTGGTCGGCATCTCACACTCTGCTTAACTTGGTAACGTGTACGCTACTAATTTCTGTTGCAGGAAATAGTTTTATTCGCCATACTTCTACTATGTCAACTAAGTGATTACTCCTATACGATTTAGGTTATGTTGAAAAATGAAATAATGATTTTCCCATTCGAAATTTTTGTTGCGAGCCCTCTCAAATTCAATCCGGAATTATTTTCTAGGTTTGAAAAGTAGACCAACGTTCGAGTTGCTCGAAATTATCCCCGCAAGAGAAAAAAGAATTTGTGTACATCACATGTTTGCCTCGTATAGAATTTCCGAGATCGCGACCTATTTTCATCCTTACTAGCATGAAGCTTTTTTTCAAGGGCGTTACATTGGCATTTGAGAGGAAGATATATATCTATATGTCATAGGATCCTGGGAAATGCTGCTGGGTTACCTGCAGATTTTTCACGACCTGGTCTGTTATGAAAGACTGCTGGTGCTATCTTGCATAACTGTAATACACTTATCCTGAAGGCAGAATGCGAAAAAAGAGGAGAAATTCAATCCATGATAAAAGAACTGAGATTAATGTACCACTGCGAGAGCGTATCCCATAAAAACTGCTCTATTTTTGAAGAGACGAAAAAGACATTAGAGAGATAAAAGAAAAATAGGAATAGCAGAAATCCAGATCTTGAATGTTGAGTACAAAGCGGAGCAGTTGACACTTGGATGGGTGACTGTTTAGGATTTTCTCTTGATTGTGTTTTCACCCCGTTTAATAACTCTTGAGCAGAGGATTTAAATTCAAGTAAAATGGACGAATTTTCAACAAAATTATTGAATATTCAACGAAATGATGGAATCTCCAACAAACGAAATAGAATTTTCAATAAAATGGCCGATTTTCAATCAAAGTTATGGATACTTATACAAAATTATTGACAAACAAAACAGTTGATCTCCATCTGAGTAGTTGAACTTTCTATGAGAATATTAAAATTTTTAACCCTAACAGACGAATTTCCGAAGAAGCAGTTTGATTTCCGAGAAAAAGTTAATTTTCATTGAAAGATTCAAATTTTTTGGCTAATTAATAAAATTGTCTACAACGGAGTTAAATTTCTAACCAGCAAAAATATTATACCAAAAAATTAATTTTTGACTACGGAAGACAAATTTTTGAAAAACTATTCGGTTTTTTCAGCCACAAATACAATTCCTTAAAACTGAATATGAATTTTCATCGAATAAGTACATTCTTAACGCCATAATTAAATTTTTCACCCAAAAAGATGATATTTAAACTTGAATAAGAATTTCGCCTCATAGTTAGGTTTTCGATAACTTTGACTCACAAAGAATTTAAATGTAAAATAAGGACCTAATTTTGTTTATGTAATAATTTATAAAAATTTATTAGAGAGGGATGAAATATCTATCGGAAATGTCGAGATCTCAAACGAAGCGTGTGGCGCCATCGTACCGCTAAATACGTGGTGTGACGTCACATGCCATTACAAGAGCTCGAAACACATATGTATGTTTAATAAAATCAATAATGTAAATTAATCGTGAAGGTTTTTTGGCTAGGAGGTTTTATTTTGAGGCGTAAAAGTATGCCTGTATATGATTCTTTTTATGTTTAATTCAAAAAATAAGAAGAAGAAGAAACAATCGACTGTGAATGTCATGGTTGTTGACAAACAGCGAACTTTGACCTCGAAATTCGATACTTTTATTTTGCTTTCAATAAATATACTAATTGTATAGATATCCACTATTATGTGGATACTCTTTTTTGAAAACAGTGGCATGTTTGGAAATGAACAAAAATGTTTATTTTTAAAATACTTCTCGCGCAAATAAACGATTGAATTTGGAAGTTAAAGCTCGCATACGTTCCAGCGATGCCGACATCCTATTGAATTACTCGTTTAATTTATCCAAAACACATTCTTCTATTAAAATGAAAATATTCAGTTTCATTGAAATGATCTTCGCAACAATATGCTGTTGAGAATAAAGATGTTGTTGGGCACATGCAACGCCAAACAATTTTGTACCATTTTTTTCGTTCCCCACCATTGGATACACATATAAATAATTTTCCTGGATTTTTGACACTTGTGTTCTTACATTTGGGCACAAAACACCAACAAAAGCACTTTCTATTCTGCATTTTTGATGAGAAAACGTAAACCGCTCGGCTTATTTACAAATTTTCGCTGGCATGTGACGTCACGTCCAGATGGCTCACAATGGGGGGAAAGCACTTTTTTGGGGCAAAAATCAGCTGACTCCTCAATTTTCAACGGATCAGAGCTTTTTTATTTTGAAAATACTCATTAAGAATCGTACTTTAACGTAGAGGTGCACGTTTTCTGAATTTGTCATTATATGACTTGTTATTTAACTTGAAATTTGCAAATGGTTATATTTGCCATATTTACTTAGCCTCATTCATCGATATTTCTTCACAAGGGTGAAGAATTAGTAAAGTTAATTGTTTTGAATAAAAATGTAACTTGTAGATGAATATCCTGTATTCTGCCAATTGTTATAAACAAATTAATGGATATAATTGTTAACTGTTGCATTTTCGGATTTCGAATGTAATACTTACATAGATTTTGGTATGAAAATTTGGAGAATCAATTTCTTTTTGCGAGGAAGCACCAAATAACAGTAATAATTAATAGTTTGAACAATTTTTATAAAAAAATTCACTTATTTGGAATATCTATGCTTCGAAGAATTTCATTTTCTGTGAAATCATTTACTTTCATCTGAAGAACAATAATATTACACATCAGAGTTCCATGAAACAACATTTGTCATTGATATAAACAAATTCACTTATTTGGCATATCTGTGCATCGAAAATTTTTTTTTTTTGTAGAATCATTCATTTCATCTGAAGAACAAGAATATTACACATTAGAGTTCCATGAAACAATATTTGACATTGTTATAAGAAAATTTTATAAACAACTTTACTTATTTGTCATTCATATGCATCGAAAATTTGTCTTTTATGTGGAATCATTTCAAAAGTCTCGAAAAATACCTATATTAATAAATGCCAAATAAATAAACCTCTTTCATGGTTGCAATTTTGACGTTTGGTAGAGAAGCTATAATATTGACATAGAATGCGTTTTTATATCAATGTAGCTAATTGCAGTGACACTGAAATAAGTGAATTCGATTGTATGATTGGTTAATAACCATGATAAATGTTATCGGATGAAAGGCAGTTGTGTACAAATTCTAGTCTTTTATTGAAAAGAAATGATTCCGCATAAAAGACAAATTTTCGATGCATATCAATGCAGAATAAGTGAATTTCTTCATAAAAATTGATTAAAACAATGACAAACGTTGTTTCATGGAAGTCTGATGTGTAGTATTCTTGTTCATTAGTTTCTAACAGATGGCGCAGCAAGTTAGTTTATCGTAAGAACCTTTTAGAAAAGGACGCGCTGATTGGGTTGCTTACTACGGATTGGCCCAAATTACTTCGTTGGTGCTAGATAGTTTACCATAAGTGCGAGAGAGGCGCCCATCCCTAGAGGGTCCTTGGTTTAAGGACCGACACTTCAACATTAAACGTTATCTAGGTTATGTAAGCTACGAATAAATGGCGTAATGATTTGATTTCTAAATGCTACAATCTATTTAACGTTAAATGTGTTTTCTACATGCACAGACGTGTATCATTTCCTCCCATTTTACCATAATTGGGCTGTGTATCGTTGATATACAAAATAAAAATATTAATCAAACCGTATCGAATAGTTTAGCATAATATTAATTTAACGTATTATAACTGAGCCACAGCAACGCATGGCCAGGTCTGCTAGTAAAATATATAACTTTTAGTCAGTATAAAACGAATATTCATAAACTCTCCAATCTTCAATCAAATTGTAGGATTTTCACCACAGGAAGAATGTGTGAATAAGGTGTTTAATTACTTCAATTGTCGAATAAAATCACTAACATTCATTTTTATAAGCACTACAAAAAATTGTTATTCACATTCATCTGTTCCACGTGTGATGCTAAAGCGTCACAATTCACAAAATCTATTACCCCCACTTGATGCTAGCAAATATCTACATTGAAACTTACTTGTCGGTAATCACTTACGCTAGCGAGTTTTGGTTTTCTGCAGTTTTCCACTTCCTTGACCATACGTTCAGGCAAATTCGAGCGCTTCTAATATAAATCCCAAATCAGACGGTTCTCAAACCAAAAGTAATGAGACTCAACTCTCCTTAGTAAACAAATTTACCACAAAAACAATGGAAATCAGTCCGAGAATGCTCATGAAAGCACAATGCGTGTTTAAATTTGATCCTTCACTCTCTGTCTCCCTGGATTTTGTTAATTTCGTCTCCATTGTGTAAAAAATCCAGGAAAAAGTTTTTCCTCAAGTCTGATGCTTTCACGATCCCCCATTCGAGGAAAAAGCTTTAGCTTTCCTGCTGATTCGATCAAGAGTGCAGAAAACTTTTGCAAACCGTGCAACGAATTGGCACAATTCTCTCAAGTTTGCTCTAGTTTCATTTATTTTTTCAATATTTGTAAACCAGAATTTTTTTGGATATAAATTCAAGAAATTTAACTTTTGTGTACCGAATATCGTACAAGAGAATGAGGGAATGTAGGGAAAAATTCATTAATTCAATTTGATCTAAAATCAGAAATATAGGTCAAATCCTTGACCGCAAATAAAAATCTACCGGATACAATTCGTGATTAATTAATAAAATGATTATTAGTAGGCGGTTCGCAAACAAACTTTATTTCTATCAAGCGTAAATTGAAAACATTATTCAATCATAAATTTCTTCTTGATGCCATAAAATAAATATGAATTTTTCGAAATGCCTAAAAAAATGAAAATTTTTAGAGTTAATACAAACAGAAGGGAGAATGTAACTATTATATTGGTTCAAAACTTAAACTATTTTCTTTAAAATATTTTGTTTTGTTTTGTTTTGTTATAGAATTCATTTCAAAAATTACATTTTGGAATTTGATCTCATTCTTTCAACTGCAGATTTAACTGTTATACTTCTTGTTAAAAATTTATCGCGTTCAATAGAATATTCAACAATAAGGTTTTTCATGATTAATTTGTCTTCTTTTGATTGAATTATCAACTATTTGGTCAGAACTTGAACAACTTTGATGGAAATTCATTTCATTGCTTGAAGATCAATCTTTGCAGTTGAAAATTCGATTATTTTGTTGAAATTTCTAGTTCTCTGTGGTTGAAAATAAGTCTATGTGAATGAAAATTCAACAACTTGGTTGACAGTCGGAAAGCTATGCTGAAAACAGATTTTATTGATAAAAAGTCTGCCTCTTTGTTGAAAAATTCAAATATTTAGTTGAAAACTCGTTTTTCAGTGAAAAATCAATTTTTGAACTGCGAATTGAACTATTTGGTTTTTGGTTCAATATTGATTATTTCAGTTGAAAATTCATATTGTCGGGTTGAAAATCCAACTTTTGTGTAGGTAATTCGTTTTTTGTTTTATTTTTCAACTGTTTTGCTAAAAAATTTTATTTTCAGGTTGAGAAATTCTTTTATATTTGTAGAAAGTTCAACCAAAACTGGGTAAAAATTTCACTTTTTGGTTGATTATTTGACCATTTGGTTAGAAATTCAACTTTTGGTTGAAATTTCTACCATTTGGTTCAAACTTAAACTATTTGGTTGAAAATTG
This sequence comes from Neuroterus valhalla, assembly GCA_011762715.2. Lineage (NCBI taxonomy): Eukaryota > Metazoa > Arthropoda > Insecta > Hymenoptera > Cynipidae > Neuroterus > Neuroterus valhalla. The sequence continues at coordinate 2,679 of WSXT02041987.1, read as the reverse complement.
ATCTTTTTTGATAGAGAAGTTTTTGTTTCAAAATACACCTGCCTCCCACAAAATTCGTCTTCTTTTGCTTGAAGATTCAACTATTTGTTTAAAAAATCAATTGTTGTGATTTAGATTTCATCTTCTATTCCAAACTTAACCCGACGTTAAGCAGCGTCGGGCGCGGTCAGCACTTGAATGGGTTACCGCTCGGGAATACCACGCGCTGTTGGAATGTTGGCAGGAGACTGGTACCCTCAACTCAATTTATCACAGCCATGTATGTGAATTTTCAGACAATTTCCAGAGAATTAATATTCGGGCTATGTTTCTCCAGAAAATATTCCTTATATAATTTCCAAACTCCCACGCAGATTTTTCCGTATTTCCTTGAATTTTCTTGGATATTTTCAGGAAAATTTTTAAGTGTGAAGGGAATATTTTCCCCGTGGAACAACCTTGAATTTACTCGACACTAATTTTTTTGAAGTTCATATCCGTAAGGAAAGGTTCTAACTAAATTAATTAAAAGTCAAGCGGAAGGGGTAAACTTCTTTTCACATATGACAGGAGGGTAGAACTGTCAACTTTAGTATCTTCTGTCCTTCATTTAACCTGTCCACCCACTAAGAATTAATGTTTTCCAAGGTACGACGCATTGATTTTACGTCAACGGAGGCTTTTGCTCAGTTACACCCCAGGCCTTTAACACCCCCCTCCCCAACCTCCATCCCTATTCCTCTCACAACCTATCAACGAATATTCATGAAGTTCAACCCCTTTTGAACCCCCCCTATACTCCTCACCCAATCTTTCCTCTCCTTGATCTTTACCCCGCCTCTTTCTAGCTTTCTCCTCTCATACGTCCTTCTCATACTTGCTCTCACGTTCCTTCTTCCCATTCACATGTTCTGTGTTTCCTCTTCTCCTCTTGTTCCCAATGCAAATATTTCCTGACGTTGCTTTTCAATCAAAATCTAGCTAATCCTGGTCATCTTCTCTTTCCTTATCCTTCCTCTACCCCTATACTCTCTCTGCATGCTTTGGTAATCCTTTCTGCTTCAACACCTTAAACCATTCATTATGTATTGACTCCTCCACCATCCCTCATCTTCTTCCTCCTTCCCATTCACCAAATTCTATTAGACTCCCCTTCCTTTCTCCTTCCACCCTCGAACGCTTTTCTGCTTATTCTCCTCCCTTTCCCTCCCTGAGTTTTTTAGCTTATCTCTAAATTTCCATACCCTTTCCATGCTCTAGTACTCAATTGATCCCTTCACGCCTATTCTCTCATCAAATATCTTGGTGTCATCCAGCCCACCCTGATAGTGTCCACCTCCTTTACCTCTCAATCGCTTCCCTTTTGATCGATCCTCATATCTTCGTTCCATTTTTTAATCCTGGTTATGCCAGCGTATCTCATGTGTACTCTATGGTCTTTCCCATCTTTCAGGCTTTCTATAATATATTAGAAACATTCCTACTTTTTTCCTTTTTTTAGGGTCTTGTAGCCTCAGAAATTAATTCTTATAGTTTCTATCGGGTGTCCGTGAGTCATGTAAATGAGAGGGGGTAAGGGAAAGAAAGGAGAAGGTGGTGAAGGGAAGGTAAATGGAATGGGAGGAAGTAAGGGGAAATAAGGAGACATTAAAGAAGACGAGAAAAAGGGTGAGTACCGGGTTGTGAGAGGATAACGAATATAGGGGAGGGTGAAGAAGGGAAGCGGGAGCCCCCTCTCACTACTTATTAAGATATCGTTTTCTTCAACCTTCATTTCACACGTTGGGCAACAGATAAATTCTTAGTAAATTGAAGGTGCCTAAGGATTACGCGTGGGAAACACAAAACAGTTAACGCCCTTATGTCCTCTCTTGAAGATTGAAGAATAAAGTAGCGGTGAGAGTATAAGGAAAGGGGAAGTGATGGAGAAATGATGAGGAAGAGTAAGTAAAACTGGGGTCGAGTAGCGTAAATGAGGGGAGAGGGAGTGTTGGAAAGTAAGGGTTGGGAAAGAGATTGTGAATATACAAAATTAGGGGAAAATGAGGCAGAGAGAAGTGAGATTGTAAAAAGACAAAATTTAGGGGAAAAGAGTCAAAGAGAAGTGGGATGGGGAAATGAGATTTGTACAGTGAATGAGAGGAGTGCAACTTTGGGGCAGCAGTGGAAAATAAGGAGCGAAGAAGTGCATGCCAATTGCGTGAAGTGAGGAGAAATGAGGGGGAGTAAGACTTAGGAGAATACGGCAAGGGAAAGAAAGGGGAGGTTCGTATAAGCATGGTAAGGGAGGGTAGGAAAAGAGCAGGGAAGTGAAGGGTGACAAAATGAGACAAATTAAGGAAAGAGTAAGGGGAAGTTCAGTGAAATGGGAGGAAGTAAGAGGAAATAAGGAGAAGTGGGGAAGGGACAAGGGAAAAGGTAGGGAGTGGTAGCGAGAGGATGAAAAATGCAGGAAAGAGTAAAGAAGGAAGCAGAGAGCCTCCTTTCACTATTTTTTCCAGGTATCACTTTCACTATACTTCACATTCCATGTCAAGTATGAAATAAAATCTTAGTTGCATAAAAGTTACTTGAGGATGATAATTAGAAGACGCAAAACGGTAAACGACCTAATGTCCTCCTTCCCAGGGGGAAAAGTCGGATCTTAGCCAGAGTTCACGACCCGTGCAGTACTGCGCCAGTTGAAATGTAGGAGGATTA
>WSXT02041976.1:0-13301 GCA_011762715.2 Neuroterus valhalla | reverse complement strand
TCAAATTATTGGTGTGATATGAAGTTCGTCTCATAATGATGTTATCACTACACAGCAGCAGAGTTTGTTGAAGGCAATTTAGGTCAACTCTGGATGCTTCTTCAGAGCTACCAACTTTATTATTATTATTATTATTATTATTATGCTATTATTACTGAAAATAATAATGTAATTAGATACGCGTAAAGACTTATTTTCAACAAAATGTTTGAATTTTTGAAGTCGAAAGGACGGATAATCTACAAAACAGTTGAGTTTTTGACCCAAAAATAGAGACTTTAAAGAAAAAGATTGAAATTCTTACCACAATAGTTAAATTCTTTAGTGAATCGTTGAATTTTCAGACGAAGACGATGTTTTCCAACAAAAACAGGAATTTACCAGAGAAGTTTCGATTTTTAAAAAAGCAGTTTGATTTTAACCAAAAAGGAGTATTTTCACCAAAATAAAAATTTTCTAAGAGAAAAATGTTTGAAGGAAAAAAAATTTTCATAGAGTAGCCCAACATTTATTCGAGCAGTTAACCTGTCAAAGAAAAAAAAAATTTCTTCAAAGAAGATAAGTGTCCTATACAAAAAAAAAATCAACAAAATTGTTGAATTTCGAAGCTAAAATAACGATGCTTCTACAAAACAGTTAAATTAACTATTTATTCATCCGAAAATATAAACTTCCTAGGAAAAAAATAATTTTCCAAATGAGAATTTGAAACTCGAAATTAATAAATTACTGAATAATCGGTTAATGTAAACAGGTTACGTCGAAACTCTTATAATTCAACTATTAGTAGAATAATTCATTTCTCCAACATTAAGGAATACTCAAACCAAAAGCACGATTTTTCATCAAATTACTTATGTTATAGCCTTAAAAATTTCCAGAAGCTTTTCTGATGTGTGTGTAACTATATATATACATGAATGATATGTGTGTGTATGCCGGAAGTAAGAAACTTCCAGAAGTGTCCGAAATCCGGTAGAGGACTAGAGCGTTTACGCGGAGAAAAGAGAGTCGCGAAAAAGCAGCGAAACGAAAAAAATCGATGGTGCGTGTTGCACGGAAGATAACGGGCGAGAAGTCGCGTATATCATTTTTCTTAAAACGAATCTGAGGCGCGAGTGCGTGAATTGTATTGATGTCTAACTTTTACGAATTAATAAATCTAAACTATCTCATTTCTACAAGTTTCGACTTCCACTTATTTAAATTACCTCGAATATTACTGATTTGGGTCGAACCTTTAACAGCTCAGAAGTGGGGTAAAATTGATTATCCTGTGAGTGTCAGTGCAAGTGAATTGTGTTAATGACGCCACAAGAAGAATTTGAAGAATTCTCTCAGAGGCATCGTTTTTCCGGAGTACAGACGCCACGGGGGAGCATAAGATATTTTGACGTCGATATGGAAAATCAACAGAATAATCAGCCCAACAACGCTAGCTTTTTCCGAAGCGTGCCAAACGGAGGAGAGCAACAGCACCCGTTCAACGCGAATGCACCAGAATCCAATCCAGGAATGAATCAAGGGGCAGGGATACCCAACATGCAACAAATGATGGCGGCTCTGATGACAATAGTGCAGCAGAACCAAGGAACTATGTTGGCTTTGCAACATAGCATGCGTAATCCACCGCCAGGGTACAACGTGATGCCTGACCTTCACTGCAGCATTGAAAATTTTAAGGGCATTGAGGGCCCTGATAAGGCAAAACTTTGGATCGAAAAATTCGATTCCTACATAATATTGCACAACTGGACACCAGCTATGGCATTCGAAACAGCAAGGATCCATATGAAGGGAGTGGCTCGTGATCGTTACGAGGCCCGCACTGCCATCGCTGTTGATTGGCCGAGTTTTCAGCTTGCCTTCAAGGGTACGTTCGTTTATGAACGAACAAAAGTCGACAAGCTATTAGGATTGACGCAATGTGTACAGGGCCTTACTGAGACGGCGACGGCATATTTTCATCGCAAGTATCGTCTATGCCGAAACATGGAACTCAATGACAGTGAGGCGCAAAAGCAGATCTGCAAAGGTTTCAGATCGCGAAACCTAAGCGATTTAATTCGAGCCAATTCATTTTACGACATGGATCATCTCCTGCGATGAATTAAAGAGTACGAGAAGGACGATTTAAAAGACGAGAGCTTTTCGAACAGCGAAGAGCTCTGAATGCAGCAACGAAAGAAAAGGCCAATGAGTCTTTTGGAGAACGACAAGCATCGACATCAGCTATGGACTCAACCATGGGAACGTCAGCAGCAAGTACTTCGATGGCGAGGAGTTCAACGAGCAACGCTTCAATCACATGCTACAACTGCGGGAAATCTGGTCACATTAGTAAGTCTTGGTAGCGAACCTCCGGAACAGGTGAGATGTTATAGTTGTGATAAAATCGGGCATAAGGCTAATAAGTGTGATCGATTCGCGAAGAAAGATTTGGTTAAAAAAGAACCTGTTGAGAAAAGTGTAAATTCTGTGATCGATAGGAGCGCAGATAGCTCGCTTGATTACTTCATTAAATCGGTTTAAATAAATGACAAAATGTTTTGAGCTTTTGTGGACGTGGGAAGCTCCGTATGCACTATTAAAATGAGCGCAGCGAATGCCGGATTATTTATTGCAGCTGGGAAAACCGAATTGAGGGGTTTTGGTGCGAGTGGAAATTTAGTGAAATCACCCGGTACGGTCAGCGGAATGCCTAAAATGGATCGCGCTAGACCACGCAAAGTCATATTTCGAGTTGTGCCCGCTAACGTCCAGAGTTTTGATGTTATGGTCGGACGTAGTTTCACGGAAATAGCTGACTTAACGTATATTAGAGTGGGACAAGTGTTGGAATTCCACGATGTCGAGAATTTCCCATTCAATTTGTCTCCTGAAACCGAACGGGAGCGTGTAAGCTGGCAGTAAATAAAAAAATTATTGTTGAACCAAATACAATAAATTTTATCGATGTAGTATTTAATACCCGGGAAGTGACTATGCCATATGTGAATTGCGGTCTAGAACGAGAGGTATTAGATAAGGGTCAGTCCGTGGGGGAGGCAATACTTAATATTGAACCGGTTAATCGAATTGAATCTCGAGTAGCACCGATTACTGAAAAAGACATAATCATGGGGGATGATGTCACGTGTGAACAGAAGCAAGAGTTGCTTGATATTTTGAATGATTTTCGTGGTTGTATTGCGCAAACACTAGCCGAGCTAGGTCAAACCGATAAAGTCACGTTGGATATAAAATTGAAACCCGGGAGTGAGCCAGTCACGGCAAAACCGTATAGGATGAGCGCAAAGGATAGACAAGAACTTGACGAAATTGTAACGGAATATAAACGTGTCGGGATCGTTACTGAAACAACTTCGCCTTTTGCCAGTCTTGCTTTTCTTGTGCGGAAGAAAGATGGCACTGGTAGAATGGTGGTAGATTATCGAGCGTTGAACGAAAAAACTGTCAAGATCAACTATCCAATGCCTAATTTTGACGATGCGCTGGAACACTTGTCAGAAGCTGAATTATTTGTTACACTAGATCTAGCAAGCGAGTTTTTGCAAATTCCGCTGTCAGAAGATGCCAAAGAGAAGACCGCGTTTATTACTAAATGTCAGACAGGGCAGTTTGAGAGAGTTAACTTTGGTTTAACTAACGCACCATTCTTTTTTGCCAAATTGATGAAAAGGGTGTTCGTCGGGCACATGGCGAAGTTGCTTTTGATTTTTTGATGACACGTGCATTCCAGCTAGATCATGGAAAGATTTAATCCGGAAGTTATTAATCCTTCTCGATCTTTTGAAAGAAGCTCGACTCATTCTAAACCTTTCTAAGTGTCGTTTTGGGATGCAATCGGTCGAGTTCCTTGGGTTCAGGTTAGGAAAAGATGGGATCCAACCTAGTGATGCCAAAACTGAGGCTATTAAAAATTTCAAACTACCGAGGAATGTGCATGAGGTGAGATCTTTCCTCGGTCTTGCGAGCTTTTTCCGTCGATTCGTTCCGGGGTTTGCAAAAATTTCTGCTCCACTTGCAATGTTTTTAGAAGGAGGTAATGGTGATAAAACCTCAAAGAAATTTGTTTGGGGAGAAGAGCAAAACAAATCTTTTATTGAACTAAAAGAAAAGGTAACTTGACAACCAGATTTGATGATTTATAGTCCGTCAGCTACAATCCATGAGCTTCACACGAACGCATCTTCACGCGGAATTGGTCGAATGCTTTTCCAAAGCAGTAACAATAATTTGCAGCTCGTTTACGCTGTCAGTCGGAGAACCTCGGCGGTTGAGGCTGCGTATCACTCAAGTAAACTGGAGTTAATTGCGATAGTTTGGTCAGTAATGCGTTTAAAGCAATTTTTAATCGGAATAAAATTTACTATCGTCACTGACTGCCAGGAATTGATTTATATGAACGCGTTGAAAACGAAACAACCACAAATTGTTAGGTGGTTTGGAATAATCGCGGATTTCGGTTTTATAATTGGACATAGAAGCAGCAAGCAAATGGCTCATGTAGACGCGTTGTCTCGAGCGCCCGTTGGTGCTCCGGACGATATGATTGACGATCATACTGTGTTTGGGATTCAAACTCGAGAAGATGAGTTGCTCATGTTCCAGCGATCGGATTCTAATATCCTTAAGGAAATCGAGATTTTAAGTAAAAGCGGAAAGGAACGTTCAAAAGCAGAAAAGGAGGAACTTGAAGATTTTTCTTTACGGGATGGAATGTTGTATCGCATCGGAAAGAAAATGACACGGAACAAGAATTGTACGTAGTACCACGTGCAATGCGAAAAACTGTCGTGATACGTAATCATGATCTACGAGCTCACGGTGCAGTCGAAAGGACGATAGCACGTATACGAGCATTTAATTATTTTCCGCAGATGAAAAATTATATAAAAATTCATATTAAGTCTTGCATCGAATGCATACTCGCGAAAGGGAAGCCCGGTAGACGAGAGGATGGATTGCATCCAATCCCACCAGGTAAACGTCCTTTCGAGACCGATCATGTTGATCACTTAGGTCCATTTGTGGAAACTCCTCGTAAGAATAAGTACAGTATTGGAATTATTGATAGTTTAACAAAATTTTCTGTAATTGAAGCCGTGCGAAATACGAGCGCTAAGAGCACTGTTAACCGACTGGAAAAATTTATTGAGAGGTTTGGGGCACCTGCTGGAATTGTGTCTGATAGAGGGACATGTTTTACGTCCGAAGCTTTTGAAGAGTTCACTAAAGAACATGGAATTGAACATGTTTTGAATTCTAGCCGTCTTCCACAAGCCAATGAGCTTATAGAGCGCTTAAATGGAACGATTTTGCCTGCGTTGCGAGCTTGGGTTGTTCGGAAGCTGGAAAATGGGATACGATTCTTCCAGGTCTTCAACGCGATTTAAATACGTCGATATCTAAATCAACTAGTTTTTCTCCGTTCGAAGCGTTGTATGGATATATTCTACGAATTCGCGAGGGCGTAGCGCGTTGTTTGACAGAAAAATGTGAGACGTACCGAGTCCCTTGGGAACCAAAAAATGATATTAGAAATCATGTCGGATACGAACAGCGAAAATATGAGAAGCGTTACGACGCAACACGTTTGAAAAATGTATCATACAATGCCGGCGATATTGTATTTATGCAACGTAACCCGGTTGCAACAGGTGAGTCAACAACACTCCAGCCAAAACTCAAAGGGCCTCTGGTCGTCACAGATGTTTTATCCAATGATACCTTCGCGGTAACAAGCTCAAGAAATCAGGGCGCGAAACGATCTTCGACAACTGCACACGTTAGCCAGTTGAAAATTTGAAATGCAAACAATAAAACTGACGACGAAGATTGTATTTCTGAATTTGACGTTGTAAGCGACGGCGAAACGAATGAGAAAATTGTAACCGAAATGAAGCGCCAAAAGCCAGGCTTAATCGAATCCGAAACCATACTAAATAGTACCGTAGAAGCAAGAAATAAACGAGATAAGAAAGCTCCTAACTATCTGAAAGATTTTGAGTTGTATTAAAGAATTTGATAATATTTGATTCCGAGGGTATGTAGCCTCGTCTCGATTATCTCTACGTAAAAGTGATTTGTTTCTTTAATTATCTTAATTATGACCTGAAAGTTTGAGGACAAACTCATAGTAGGATGGCCGATTGTCATAGCCTTAGAAATTTCCGGAAGCTTTTCTGATGTGTGTGTAACTATATATATACATGGATGATATGTGTGTATATGCCGGAAGTGAGAAACTTCCAGAAGTGTTCGAAATCCGGTAGAGGACTAGAGCGTTTACGCGAAGAAAAGAGAGTCGCAAAAAGCAGCGAAACGAAAAACATCGATGGTGCGTGTTGCACGTAAGATAACGGGCGAAAAGTCGCGTATATTATTTTTCTTAAAACGAATCTGAGACGCGAGTGCGCGAATTGTATTGATGTCTAACTTTCACGAATTCATAAATCGAAACTATCTTATTTCTACAAGTTTTGACTGCCAATTATTGAAATCACCTCGAATATTACTGATATAGGTCGAACCTTTAACACTAAAATTTGTAATCAGAAGTATGGATCTTCTTCCAAGGAAATTAATCTTATACAAAGAGAAAAATAAAAAAAAATAAATATAGACAGTTTAATTTTCAAATAATAGTTAGATTTTCTATTAAAATAATTCAATTCGTACCAAATTGTTAAATACTTAGACCAAAAAAATGAATTTTTTCATCCGTCAGTTGTGAACTGTAACCTGACTTACAGTTTGGCGTAATACATGAGTGGCATACGGTCTATTTTAAGGTTATGCTCCCATATTTCACATGATTTTTGAAATTTATAAACTGACGATAGATAAGAAGGAATCATACGCAAGGCTACTATATTGAGATTGCTATTTGAGTTCTGAAAGACATAGAGGCTTTTGCGGCTTATATGTCCGTATAAAAAATAATAACGAGTAAAATTTTTCTGAAAATCAATCGGTGGCAAACTGGAATTCCAGTGATAGACACGCAGTTCAGAAGCCTTCGAAACCCATTCAATGTAAAAGAATGAATTTTCGTTTACTGGGAATATGCATGAGGGAATTTAATTTGACATTAAAAATTGTTCCCAATATTTGTAATGTAAATTTAGAATTGTGGACTGTACATCGTGCATGTAGGAACTTAATTTGAGCAGGGCCGGAAAAACAGCTCACGCGCGAGTGAGAAAAAACTGGCAGAAAGTAAAATTGGAACCGCCCTTTGAGAAAGTGTTCATTATTCGCTGATTTTTCGAGTAATATAATTATTCAAACGCCTTTTTCTACTTCCATATGTTACGAGTATTTGATATATGAACGTGGCACTAAATGGAAACTCCTAAAGAATGTTCTGGAGGAAAAGTTTTAGTTTCAACATTTTTTGCTCCATAAACATTCTTCAATGAAGATACTATATTTTAATACTTTAGGTAGTTATACTTACTTGTATAATTAAGCAAAATCATGCAGACAAAAAATAAAATAACACTCCTCATTATTTTTTTATATAAGAAGAGATATCGATGGAAGGTTTCTATACTTTGCCTGTATAATTTTGTGAAGAGCGTTCAGTTTAAAGATTATATTTCCGTTCACAATAAGGTAGTGAGAGAAAGATTGTTGATCTTGACATTTTTCTTATCTCTAAGATTTACCAATCAGACAACCTTCAGAAAAAAGTATAGAATTCTCAACCGAAAGCCGAGAAACCATTCTTTGATTAGATTTCCAACAAGAAAACATAAATCCCCAACTATTTACATATAATAATACATATTAATGTTTTCTATTTTAACCCTTGAACAGTTAATATTTAACAAAGAATCAAACCTCCCAGAAGAAGGGTAATTTTTTCAACGAAACAATCGCTTATAAAATGAAATAACATTGGTTTTTGTACAGAAGGTACAAAGCCCTTGGTTTTTGTTTTTTTTTTATCCATTAAAAACAGTTAGGAAGAGGTTTTCAACAAATAGAGATTTTTCATCAAGGTGTGGAAAAACCAATAGGATGAATATTCAACAGGAATTTCAACAAAGAGTATGGATTTGGAACCATACTTTCTGCTCGGAAAATATTTTTCCAACGGGAAATTTGAATACCTTATTCTTTATTTGAAATGCGAATTTTTGTTGTTGAAAATTTATCCTCATGACTTTGAGCTATTTCGGCATTTCACATCGCAAATGGGTATTCTTAGTAAAAATTCATTAGATATCCAGAAAGGTGAACTTTTTTACAATTTTATTGAAGGTTGAACTAGCGACTTGCATTGGAAATATCGATATTAGTTACGGTTACACACGAGATTTCGAATTTTTTATAAATCCAAGGTTTCTTCAGCGTAGATTCTGATCAATGTAATATCCATTGATGAATTTGCTTTCCGAAAAACACACAAACGTTTTGTAAACGTTTTGAAAACATTTTCTGGTAAACCAAAAACGTTTGGAATTTTTGTTTAGAGAAACGTCTTCAAGACGTTTGATACTTCCGCTGATTTTTTAGACTCAAGTGAATTAAAATTTTCAAAATCGTTTCCAAAATATTTGACCAATAAAATGTTGAGCGTCTACAAATTCAACATGTATTTCAAACGTTTTAAAAAAATTCGGTAAACGTTCAAAAGAAGTTTGAGAAACGTTGGAGAAGTAAAATTTTGAACGATTGAAATTACGACCGCATTCCAAACGTTTTGTAAACGTTTGATCAAAAAACTTATCCGATAGATAGCGTGGTCTCTTTTGTAAGAAGCAGAAAACTATGGTGATTACTATATATACGACTTTCAAACATATGTTCATAAGAAAAAACACGGAAAAGTTATCGTTAGAAATTAGGGTATGGTCTAATTGCTCGTTCTTCGAACGTGCTCGAAAAGTTTCTTGAATGTTCTGTAAATCCTCTTTTCAGTTATCTTTATCTGTTACGGAGATTGCTATGTGAATGAAGAAATTGATGACCGACTGCTCTTAAAACGTTCAAGGGAGGACGGCAAACATTTTACGCCAAGCTCAACTTTCCTCCTCGAACTTAACTAGGAAACAAAAAACATCTCTCAAAGAGCTTGATCAAAAAAGTACATCATAGTAATACGCGCGGTCAACTCGACCGCAATAATAAATAAAGAAGAGAACGATAAAAAATCAGGGACCTTCTAACTGTCAACGCATACAAAAAACGAAAAAAAAACCTTTCTAAAACGATAGTCAGAAAAATAAAAACCCTCTTGGAGGACTCTTAACTCTACAGCAAAACAATATATAAATTAATACCTACTAGTCTTATGTCTCCGAATGAATTGAATCCTTCACAGGAAACTCTATCAATCTCGTCAAAATATCTTTTGACTTTATCAAAAAGATACAACAGGTTCACATTCAACTCTAAGACACCCTTGTGAGTTTTGACGTAGCGTAGTCTCTCTCTTTATCAAAGTACTTATCCCGGACAGTATACGGTCGTGCAAAGGATAGACGCACACATCAGGTTAGGTCCGTTTTGTACGTGTTGCTTGGGGATGACGACCCAGATTTCGATAAAATCTTTACTAAGCCGGGTAAACCAAATATTCTTCTTGACAACGACCCCGGTCATGAGTATGGCGGGGGGCTCCTCTTAGGACGCGGACTTTGAAACTGAAGCCAGATTTAAGGTTGCTGACAGCTCTTCTCCAAAGCATAGAAAGTGTTATGCTGGCAAAGATGCTTGTCGTGCAGCGCGTAGAGGTGGACGTCGTCGCGGTTCTTACGCGGAGCCGCCCGAGGACGTGCGAGTGGCCGGGGTCGCCGTGGCGCTGGGACCGTCCGGTGCGTGCTGTTCAAGTTGGTGAGACCTGGAACAAAGAAGATTTGAGTTACTGCTTCAAAGACATTTACCTATTCCCTGACCACACCACGCTTCGTGATGATACTTGTATCAACGTGTTTGAAAAACTGTCGGACGATGGAATAGTTTATTCCCTCGTGGCTGAAATAGAAAAATCTGCTGTTTCTCTCAACTGCACGCCACCAAGTGTGACAAGAGAGAAAATTGATGAATCAAAATTTTGATGAATGAAAATTTTGATAAATCAGTGGTGGCATACTATGGTGGCCACGGCTGTAAGCAATTTATAAGAAGGCCCGGGAAGGCCCCGAAGGCCAAGGAAGACGATGAAGTGAGGTTTGAGAAATGTGCCGTACCATTAGTGCTAATGCTGGACCATTTAAGAGGGGATCTAAAAGCTCTTCCATTCCGTTTGTTTTTTGCCAATACATTTATAGGAATGAATCTTCTGCAGGGACCAAACAGGAGAAACTATGGAGAATCTGAAACATTACGTGAAAACAGGCTACCAGATTGTGCCCTGAAACCAATTAGGCTGCTAAAGAAAGAGGACCGCAGAAATTTTTATAACAAAAAAAGGATTGAGTCTTGCATAATGATAGCTCGGTGGATGTATAACGCGGTTGTGATGTTGCCACCACGTGCTTTGAAGATGACCCCACTTCTACGGCAAAAAAGAATATCAAAGTGAAGCGCCCATTTCTTGGGGGTAAATGTAACAAATACTTGGGTGGAACTGACAGAATGGATTGGAATGTCTTTCTATACAGGATTGGTTTAAGAGAAAAAAAAATTGGTCTATCTTATTCCCATAGTTACTGGACGAAACGATGAATAATGCTTTGATCCTTTTCAGGGAATGTGACCGTGAGGTTTCCTTACTACAATTGAGAAGAAACATTGTGCAAACTTTTTTTGCTGAGTACAATCAACTGCCTAAAGACGACAGGAGAAATACATCCTATCGCCCTGGAGTAGGCGTAGACCTGGGCTACTATAAAATGAACTATTTAATTGTGAACATTGACGATGATGAAAGGCGTAGGTGCTAGGGAGATAACTGTATCACTAAAGCACGCCCTGAATGCATGAAATGCAATGTCAGTTTGTGCACTGGCTGCTTAATGAACTACCACATTCCAAAGCTCCGATTCTACTCTCCAACTCATTTTACTATTTTGTATCTTATCGACAACGTACCCAAACTTTGTGATACGCAGGGGCGCAACAACCCCAGTGTCCGAGGTGTCAGGACACCCAGACGATTGGCTACGGACACCCACTGGCACTTCGTCTGGGTGTCCGAATGATTAGACGCTTAAGTTAACACATTTTATGAAAAAATTAAAACAAAAAGAACCGTTATATTTTACTATAGTTTAAGGAGCCCCCTTTTTTTACACTTCTGCACTGGTTTGCCTACAAGAATTTATGTGTGAGAAGACTATAAGAGTGGCACTAGTTAATATGTGCATGTGCGCCTTTATATAGAGTACGCGTGTAGTAGATGCAATGTTTCGATTGGCGCGGTGACGTTTTCTGTCTCTGTCACTGCTCGTGCTCGTTTTTAACAATAGGGTTATAAAAATCAGTACCTACTAAAGAGCTAAAGAGTAATAGAAGTGAAAAATTATATTATATTGTATCAATTAATATTTATTCGTGGAAGAAAAGATAAATTTGGTTTGTGAAAATAAGAGTTACTTGTCATTTTGACAGAACGCGTGTTAGAGCTTACTTGAGCTGTGGTTCAAGTTTCTTGGCCCTTCAGAACCTCAAACTCGAGAAATTATCTAATTATTGAAAATAACGCGTGTTGCGAATAAATTTACGAGATAAATTATTCAATATCTTTTGATACAGGTTCTGAATGTTAATTTTGAAAAGACCGATAGGTTTCTTTTTACATTCTCATAATTTATGATTGAGAAAGTATTAGAATCATCTGAAATTTACGCATCTTTAATTTTCAACGGATCTCCACCTTTCGAGACCCCCTGAAGCCGAAAATCAAGTTTTGGCGATGGTGCCACGGAAAAATAGACAGATCAAATCGGCCTTCGATACACTTGTTTATTGGTTCAAAAGAAAGGGAGTTCGTTGGCCAGCTATTTTGGATGAAAACTAAAAAAGCGGGAGCATTTCCAAAATTTTTGAGACCTTTTTTTTGGAGATTTGATAGTTTTATGTACGGTTCTTTGTATCGTTTGGGAAGTCAAAGAATTCATACTCATAACTTTTTTCGATAAAGAGGAAAGTGTCAGAGTAATAGAATTTCGAAAATTCAAAAATACAAAAGAAAATGTAGATTCCACACGAAAGAACGCACGATAAAGAATGAAGAGGGAGAAAAACGTTGCTCTTTGAGTGCCATATGAAATTATCATAACGAAATTTCGAATTTCTTAGAAAAATGAAAAATTCAAACTTTCACTGTACAGCGCATAATGGAAAATCGAAATTTCATTATTTTCTCATCATTTATGATTGGGATAGTATTAGTATCACCCGAAATTCCACATCTTTTATTTTCAACGGATCTCTACGTTTGAGGACCCCCTGAAGCCGAAAATCATGTTTTGGCGATGGTGTCTGTTTGTAGGTCTGTCCCTCCGTATTTTCGTCCGTCTGGAAACATGATAACTCAACAAAAAATGAAAGGATCAAATCGGTCTTTGATACGTTTTTTCGTATAATGAATCTCTGTACCACTAATAAAAATAATTTTTGGGGATTGTGCGCCTTGGACACCCACTGCTCTCTATAGGTTGTTGCGCCCCTGGTGATAAGTGCCAAAAATATTGGGCCAGAGTTGATCCTGTAAATTAGAAGTGATCTGTACCATACATACGACAGATAGTATGGCTTATAATTTCAATAAGTACCACCAAAGGAGTGTAATACTCACATTTTAAGTCCAAATACATCTTTTTGTGAATCACGCAGGAAGAGTTCTTCATTCTACGCAACACCAGCCCTTCATATCGGAAAGTGAAAGCCGCACTGTGCCATGAATTTATTTGAAGAAGGTTAGGAAGTTAGGTAACAACCCCTCAACATTTAAATACAATTTCGAAAAAAAAAAAAAATCTGCCCGCTGCGCGGGCACATTCCCATGGCGCGCTACGCGCGCGGCTCGCTTCGCTCGCAAGTTTAATGGATCTCGCGCTTCGCGCTCGATAATGTATTCAACTCGTGCTACGCGCTCAGTTTTTTTTATACCTCGCGCTTCGCGCTTGGCTTCATACGTATTTAATTCGGTTTACAGTGTAATGCATACGCAGAATTACAAATATTGCAAAACTGCTAAAAACCTCCACTTCTCTGAAGATTTTTTTTTCATATAAAGTTTACTTAAGGCTCTACTGGCCTTGTGGAACACATTCTCATTACAATACTCGCCACTGATATTTACATCTCGTATAGTTTGGCTAGCAAATTGAATTTTTCAT
>WSXT02041965.1:0-13301 GCA_011762715.2 Neuroterus valhalla | reverse complement strand
CGTTGAAAATTCAAGATGTGAAATTTCAGACGATTCTAATACTTTCTCAATCATAAATGATGAGAATGTAAAAACTAAATTTCCACAAAAAAACCAAACTGACTGACAAAGAAATGATTACATATAGGTATAAAATGATGAAGAATCAAATGAAATTGGAAATGCTTAACTAAAGTAGTTGAATTTTAAACAAGAAAGACGGATTTTCAACTGAAATGATGAACATTCAACTGGAATAGTTCAATTTTTGACAAAAAATTTACTTTCAAACAGAAAATACAATTTTTCAATAGAAACGGTTGAAACTTGAACCATAAAAAAATTTCAAACCAAAATAGAATAGTGAAATTTTTGACTTGAAAAATTAAGTTTAAACCCAACATAAGAGCTTTTAACTGGATGAATGTTCGACTTAAATAAAAATGTTTGACTCTATAACTTGAATTGTTAACCGTAAAGAAGAATTTTTGAAGAACAATAGTTACTTCCGAAGAAAAAGATAATTTTCTACAAAAAATCGATTTTTCAACAAAATATATGAAGTTTCGACAGAATAATTGAATTTTCAATTCAAAAAGACTGTTCATCGGATTGTCGAGTTTTGAACTAGAAAAGAACAATTTCCCTCTTTAAATGAAACAGTTTAATTTACAGTATGAATAATTGATTTTCAATCAAACTATGAATCTTCAGGTACATATAATTATGAATCCTCAAATGAATAGATGTATTTTAAGCAAAAAGATGCATTTTTGACCATAAAGTGTAATTTTATACAAAGAAGGCAAATTTTCCACGAAGTACATAAATTCTCAAGGGAATAGTTCAATTTTCAAATTCAAAAATCAATGTTCAACTAAATACTTGAATTTTCACTGAAAAGAGATCAAACGATTTTCAACAAAGCAGTTACACTATTAACCAACGGTGAATTTTAGATTAAAATAATGCAACTTTAACGAAAAATTTAATATTCAACAAAAAAATTTAAATTCTAAACGAGTAGTTGATTTGACAGTCATTTGAGTAAGGTTATGTTGCTTACTTTATTTTTCTCACGGCAGCGATCCATCCTTCTTTCTGATTCAGATTATGAGATGATCAGGGAAATTTATAAAATTTACATTTACTATTCGTGCGAGTTTTTCGACAATCAGTAACACAACAACTTGTATGACCCATTTTATTTGTATCTTACAATGCAATTAAACGTAGAAAATTCCTGCTTTAGTGCATACTTCAGCCACCCCGTGCGCTTCGATAGTTTCGCTGTCCCTCTCCATCCACCGCCCTCTTGCGCCTGAGTGTCCAGAAGACTGATGCTTCGTACCTTTTTTCAGTTCAGGTTTGTCACTAGTAAGAACTGGAGTACAAAATAAGAAATTTCTTAATTTTGAAATAAGTAATTCATAAAATATTCTATTCAAAATCTAGGTTTTTCTGGGGATTCCATAGATGTGTATAACTTGCATTATGGAGAGGAATATTAGAAGTGTTTTTTATGCTGTATATTGGTTGTTTGCGATTCAACTGCAAATATACTTCTTCTGCGAGGGAAATCTCACAATAAATAAATATTCAACTATTCGTCTGGGAACGTTGTTGATGAATTTAAAATCACTCGCCTGCTAATCCTGCAAATTCCTATTTACGCATACAGAATCCGAAATTGATCGATGAAGAAGCTTACTAATTTGAAAATTGAGTAAAATTATCAATGCGACATATTATTTATTTTCTTGGGGTTTCCAATTTCAAATTCGTTAATCCTTAGGGCTTCTCATTCAAAACTATTGTAAAATAAGACTTATTTGGTGGATTATTGCAAAAATAAAATTCTAACGGAACACCCAAAGTTATGAATTTCTTCATCAAAGTTATTTATGGAAATTCGAAATGTTATATTTTAGGTGATTTCCTTTTTTTTCGCCTGACTCGGTTGCGGCTTATTTTTCAAAAATGCTGATACTTAATTACAAGGAGAATTGATGTTTTTTTAACTTATTTAGGTTGTAAGTTTATCAAATTAGTTCAATTTTTTTCTAATTATAATTTCCGAATACAAATGTACATAAAAAGCTCACATCTATGCGAGTTATAGAGTAGAGGGATTACCTATTTATGAGATACATAAGTTTAAGAACATTGAATTCTACTATAGATGAATATCAAAATAATAAAAAATTATGATTTAATATTACAATCAGAAATCAAAATAAGGATCATGATAGCTAGATTAGCTGCTGTACCAACCATTTGAATTTTAAGCGATAATTTTAATTCGTATTTCGAATTTGGAAAGTGATAACTTTTTGTCGGACGCAGTTAACTCGCAAATGAGGGGAAGTTCAGAGTGACGGGTAACGCATAACGCTGAGGAATGTCAGGTAAAGTGCATGCTTCCCATTCGCTAACTCTCTTTCACTTCTTCCATGTCTCTTTGTCTCTTTTGCTCGTTCGCATACTTTATCTCCATCCTTCGCTCCCCACTGAGAGCTGTATGTAGCAGTTTATTTATCAGAAGTCGTTACATACTCAATTTTTAACAGACATCAAATAATATATCTCTTTTATATAAAATGACTTATTTATTTTGAACACACTCTTGAATTGACTAATTATTCCAAGTGATTTTGGAAGATTCTCAAATTTTGCTCAAGTTTCAAAATTGAAATGATTTAAATTATACAGGTTTGTAATTTTGAAAATTTATAAATTTGAAATGTTTATCGTTTGAATTTATGTAATTTTGAATGCTTCTTGTTTTAATAGATCAATTATAAAGATGAATAATAGAAATCATTCAATTTCTTCGATTTAAAACCCAATAACTATCCAAAATCTGCCAAATGACAATTAAGTAAAATTATAATGACCAAGTCAATAAAAATACGAATTCCAAGCTAGGAATGAAACTGTCTCAGTCCTACCTTGGAATGGATTTTCATTCCAACTGGTATGAACGGAGCAAGCGGGCAAATCATCAACATAACCTCTTTCTTCTATGTGTTTTTTAGAAAACTTCTGAAATCGCAGAAAGACTCGAAAGTTATGGAAGATAATGAATAATTTAACAAAATTAATTAATTGATTTTAGTGTCTTTCACATATGACTATAGTTTATATATAAATAATAATATATTATGATTGAAGGTGGCCAAACACTATTGATAAAGCCTTTTAACAAAGTTAATAAAAAAACTGTTTCAAAGTAGAAATGTTTTCAAAGTACAAAGTAGAATTTAACTTTGAAAACAAAAAGATTCAACTTTTGACGCAACGATATGTTAATCCAACGCTTGGACTAACATTTCATTCCAGCTTGGAATGAAACACAGTTCATTCCAAGCCTTGGAATGAAAATCTCACTGCCCAAGCTGATCCATTCTAAGGGAATGAGAGTTCATTCTCTTAGAATGAAACTGCCAGTTCAGTCGTTGCTTGGAATGAAAGTTAATTCCAAGGAATTTAGAGTGTAATTTTTTGTTCTATTTGAATTCGTTTTCTTGGCCTAAATAAGTAATTAAACCAAACATTTACGTCTCACTTCTTTTAATCATTTAAGTACGTCAACGTGTTTCGAGACAACTTCAGGTAACAAATGAATATTTAGGATTCAGTGTAAGTCTCCTAGGGGGAAATTTTGTACGACTAGAGAAGTTAGAAATGTTGAAATTTGTAATATGTGAAAATTCTGGAGTGGTTTCTCACTATATTCATGCTGATTCCCAGATTATAGTTCGAATTTTAGCTGAAATGAGAATTTCTGAAGAGAGCATCGCCATTTACGTGCTGGAAAATTATTATCAAGCTCGAAACAAAAGCAGATTGTCCTTTAGGTCTTTATACGTAAGCCAATTTAAACAAGCAGATTTCTTCTCGATTCGAGCAGTCGCAACTTCTGAAAGGGACTGCATAATATTTCCTCCGGATGGATGATCCTTTCGTTGCTGATTTTTACTCCGAAATTGCAGTCCTTCAATCATCAGGTAAATTGGACCAGAAATAAGAATAGGTTGCATCCAACTTTTCAATTGAGAGAGAAAGCTTATAGCTTTAGGTAATATTTAAGATAATAAGTTTTGATTTAGTCGACCAATGGAGTTGTTTTTAATAATTCGCATCTATTCATTGACTGTTTGCTCATTTCAGGTCATGAAAGGTGGAAAGAAAACTCAAGTGCTCAATCATCTTTCAAATCAAATTTAATTGTCGAGTCTTCGAAGTCCCTGGCTTCACTAATAAGGTCTCACTTGTTACTCGGGTGAATACTTTGATCTAGACTTTTAATTGGGTCTTCGGAATCCAAGAGTTTTGAAACTTGCAAAGTGGAAGTGAGATGCCTTTCAAAGTTAATTAACTTTCTGTGATACGTAGCACCATAAAGCCCTCTGAAATTCAATCTCCGCCCTCAACATTCGATTAATCACAAACGTCAAAGCTGTGACAATGATATTCTACGTATTTTGAACTTCAAGCTTTAGTATCAAAATGTTCATGCATACTTGTTGCTCATTATATTACCTTTCAGTAAACGTCAAAAAAATTCAAATTCCTAATCAACAATTAGGGCACTTTTCGTCAGAAGAGAATAAACATTTTCCCCTTCAACACATCGAAAGCAAGCATCTTTAGCCCTGTTTCAAAGGACACAAGTGAAGTATTTGAGATGGATGCGCAAATTGATAATGCGCATGCGTATATATTGACAATGCGATATCGCATATTGAAGAAGTGATAAATATCGAGTTGGAAGCACTGGCTCACGATCCGAAATTCAATTCGGACCAACTCGGGGGGATATCGATGAATATCACGCCCTGGAAGTTTCGAACGTTCAAATGAACGAAATATTTTTTCGCAATTCTGTTTTAACTACAAATATTGTTCTAACTACAATGGAAATATTCAATTGAATGTATTTCTATTTCTTATGTTCCCTCTCAACAGGCCTAACTAATGCACATTTTTCATGTTTTCGAGGCAAAAAGTATCGCGTGTGACACGGTGCACACAATGTACTACAATTCATGTAACTCAGAAGCTTTTTTATAGCAATCAAAATTCAAATGGAAATCATTTGAAAACACTTGCACGTTCAACTTGAAACAATTCCAAGTTTGAAAAATTCGAGTCTCATTATTTATTCAAATAAAGTATAACCACATGAACTAATACGAACTCAACTAGTTTAAACATTAAAAAATACAATATTTTCAGACAGAACATAATACAAACTAAAAAATTGAGATATGCTCGATACAGCTTTTTAGCGGGCCTAAATCTTCCATGAGGAGGAGATTGAGACAAAAATTAATGTAAATTGAAAAATTAAAGCATTGGTAACGAATGAAATTACAAATCAAAGTGTGCAGAATTGAATAAGACATTTGAATGTTGAAATTTGAACTGAAATATTGCGTCATTTTACAAAACATTTTTAATAAAAAATTTGTTCAACGGAAATGGAGTGAGAACATTCTAACTCAACCTAATTATAAAACGTAACCGATACGAATTACGAGACAAGGCAATGTCTCAATCAGAAACTCTGAAAATTGGAAAACCGTTCCATTCTGAACATTCAAACCTCAAGTTCTTGAATCATAAATATTTTTATTGGATTTAAAAAACATGAAATTATTTTTCTCATGATCATTCCTAATTTTGAATTTCGTAATTTTGTTCCCTTGAATAGAAAATTTCACAATTCAAATTGGCACAATATAAAATTTTATGTACAATTTCGGATTTAACGATTTATTATTTGACTAATTTGAATAGAAAAATTCGTAAATTAAAAGTATTGGAATTTAAGCGAATTAAAATTTTTAATCATTTTAACATTATGTAGAGATATTCTTTTTTGATCTTTTTCAAAATGAAATTGTTTTCAATATATAACTTTAACACCAGGCGCGTTTTTGAAGCGCTTTGCTCCTTTTGGGAGGGTATACATATACTCTGAGCGAGGCTACCTAACTGCAAAAAACGGGAAAACCCCGTCCGCGTCACGAAAAATGTCTATAGCATGGCATCAACGCAGCTACCCCCCTCTCTCGCGCGCGCTCACTCTCTCTCTCTCTCTCCCGTTCTGGAGGCCGGTATAGTATACAGTTCACGCTGCGATTCTTCCCATTCTCACATTTCTCCTCCTTCCGCCCGCCCCACTCTTGCTGGGCACACGGCGCACACTCGACGCGCCGCGTGTGTGTATTGAACACGGACTTACACGTTGCGCGCGAGTGAAGGTATTTATAATGAATAGTTCCGATAGTGATGTAGTTTTGATAATGCATGTATGCATAGAGTGATGAATGAAATAACAATCAAATTTATGATTTTCTTTTAACGCGAAAGGAGCAAAGCTTCTGTCGGCGGTCCCACGGTCGCTCTACATTTTATTTCTTCGTAAAAATCTAGATAATCCAGATCATAGAAACGGAAAGAAACATATATCTACTTTTTATCGGTTCTCCCACTCTTATAACCGAAGCGGACTGCGAGTACCGCAGAACAATGCAATGTCGTCAGAAAAAAGGTTCGTAAAAGGATTATGGCGGAAAGGGCGGTCATAAATTTTGTACTTTACGCGATGGGAATAGGCAAGTATAGGTACGGCACTGACCGGAGGCTACAGCGAGTACGTTCCGTCAACGAGAATTTATATCGCGATTCTCGGATCGACGGAAAAGCTGTTTTCTCTCGAGCTTTAACGAGAAAAATCTCGCTTTCAGCAATAAAAGTCGAGCGCCAATAGGTTTGATGCATTGCATTTTCACCTCTTTTCATAAAGAAATAGTTTCCTCTTACCTTGAAATCTCAAATTAGAAGAATCAATTATACTCCCTTACGATAACAAATCACACATTGGTAACTAAAGTAATGAAACTGTATTTTTTAACATGAAAAATTTATTTCAAAATTTTCTATCCCATTTATCAACTTTCATTCAGAAATTCCAGGTATAGACAATCTGCAGTTCACTTTATATGCGCACCTGTTTATCGACGAACATTACTTCTTTCTAGGAACGCCATACTAAAACCATGCGAAACGACACTTTGATCTCGCATGCACTCTATACATTCACATTTACGCGTAAATGTGCACGCAGAAGAATCTACCTCTTTTTTTCCTGCAAATTATTTTATGAGGAGAAAAGTGGAAGATTACTTCCACCGAGTAAGTAATCTGTCCAAAAACAACCAAAAAACACAGTATCACAATATTCACAGTCGATATCAATTTATACACAGTAAAAAAATACTTCGAAATTTAACAACTTGAATTCAGGCATGCACCTAAATTTTTAATTGAACCTAAACTTAGCAAAAATGTTCTTAGCTGAATTTCAAAATTTAATCGTACTTTTTCTTGAACTCAGATGAATTTTTGAATAATATAACTTCTTTCTCGACTTCTTCTCTGAATTTAAGCACATTCTTGAATTCTTTGAAAAATTTCACCATAGATCGTTGATAATCATACAAAAATTCGATTTTCGTCTCATGATATACGCCCACTATCAGTATCGCAATTACTTTTGGCCCGCCAGGACCTTTGCCCATCATCGTTCGCGGTAAAAAAAAAATGTACTCGTCCAGCCAGCCAGCAGCAGACGGCGTGTCATTATTTTTCTCCTGCGAAGGGTTTACCCATCCATTATCATGACTACCAGCACCCATCCTTATAGCCATCGAGATTCTGGTACCCTTGAAAATGGCAGACCAAACAAAACGGATAGCAAACCTGCTGTACATACCTGTAGGCATATAATCAACAGTATCGCAGTTTCGTTCAAACCTGACTTTGCTCAACGGCGAAGAAATTTTTAGCCGAGTTCAGCCCCTTTGCAATTTTATTTTCAACAAAGTTTTCAGGGGAAAGATAAATGCATTGCTTCTTTTCACGGAGATGAACGAACGAGTTTATGGTAGAAGTTGATTCCATTTGTGACATATGTAATTATTTGTGCAATTTATATATTTTAAATATTCCCGATCCAAATGTTGTCTGGTTTATTATATAGGGTTGAGTTCACACTAGTAGTTTAATTCATCTTGATGCGTTTTATAGTTCATTTGAACAAATCAGAAAACGCGATTCAAACGAATCGCACTTAAGGGAGAACACTAATTCTCCTTAAGTTAATGGTAATTTTTACGAGTTATAAGTATACCAAAGAATAAGTGTGTCTTTATAAAGTCAGAATCGCTCGATTGGACATTTTTCTCATTGCAGAGTAGAAGCGGGGATCATTTAAAGACTCGTTTAATAGTTTTTCCAAGTGTAAAACGAGGGGAATCTGAAACTATTCTCATTTCCCGAGCTCTTTTTTGTTTACATTTTTTTGTGTAGGTAAACCTCAACCCTGTCGCAGAATCTCCATCGTTAGGCCGAAATTACAAAGTGGACTTTTTATCGCAGCGGGTGCCGCTAAACAACAACAGAGTCGCGGTTCCGTGCCACTTGAAAAGCGTAATTGTCTTCTGGAAAGGAATAATTGGTTCGCGTGCGTGCTCGACTGACTCTCTTCCAATGGGATACTTGGAAGCATTTTCTACAGCTATTTTTGCCGAATTGCACGAATACCTGCCCAAACGATTTTCCTAATAGACTGACACACCCGTAAACAGTCACAGATCAAGAATCTCACATAATACAAGTAGAATCATGCCTGCATTTAAATACTCCAACATTGTGATTTTGTGAGTCAGCATTTAATAAAAATAAACTAGCGTGAATAATTTTGTAGCAATTCCAAAAATCGGGTTTTCATTTTCGAAAAATATAAACATATATCATGAAAAGGAAGTTTGCAACGTTTATGGTAAACGAAAAATCAGAAATATTCTCACCTACAATCTAACGCAAAGATTTAGTAGATTTTAATATCAAATAACTGTAAAAAAAGTTTCATCTCCCTATCTGGCGGGGAAAGCAGTCAATTTCAACCCCTAAGTGTCGAAAATCGAAAAAAAAATTCTAAAATGTTTTTAAAGCTTCTAACTTTAAATCTTCAACATGTATTTTGTAGATTATGATGGTTAATAACTGCAAAAAAAGTTTCACTCCCTATCTGTCGGGGAAGGCTGTCATTTTTAACGCAAAAAAATATCAAAACTCAGAAAAAAATCCAAAACGTGTTCAAAGCTTCTCACTTTGAATCTTGAACATGGATTTTGTAGATTTTGATAGTTAGGGATTGAAAATGACTGCTTTCCCCAGCAGTTAGGGGGATGAAACTTTTTTTAAAGTCGTTTACCATACAAAATTTGCAAAATCCATGTTTGAGATTTCAGGTAAGTAGCTTTGAACACGTTTCAGATTTTTTTTCCGATTTTTAATAGTTTTGAGGGTTGAAAATAACAGCCTTCTTCGGCGGATTGGGGGATGAATCTTTTTTCGCATATATTTACCATCAAAATCTACATAATCCATGTTTAAGATTTTACGTAAGAAGCTTTGAAAACATCTTAGAATTTTTAATCGATTTCTGACATTTAGGGATTGAAATCGACTGCTTTCTCCGGAAGCTTGGAAGATGGAACAGAAACTTTTTTTACAGTTATTTGGCATCAAAATCTACTAAATACATGCGTTAGGTTTTAGGTAAGAATATTTTTGATTTTTTCGTTTACCACAAACGTTGCAAACTTCAGTTACATCATATGTCCACATAACTTGTCGAATCTTCAAAATTTATATATTTTATCTTAGATATTTCTGAACAAATATCTGCTAAAACCACTGACATGTGCAGAATCAGAATTTTCAAAAATTCTCCAAAATAAAAGTTTTCAAAAAATTGGAATATCTTGAAAACGACTGAGGGTACTATAAAAATGAAAAATTTAAGAAGTTTGGAAGAAGGGAAAGTACTCTCAGTGTTTTGCTTTGCCTTCTTTCTTTATAGATCGACCAATTTCTAGAAAATCCCTGAAACAATATGTTTTCAAAATGTTGAGATATCTAGAGAATAGCTTGAGATACGTGAAAAATGAAGGAATTTCGGAATTATTATAATAATTATCATAGGAGGTGTCCTATCTGTCCTCTTGCTGAATAATTGAATTTTTTTCGAAAATTCTTCAAATTTTCAAAAATCGAAACGACCGAGCTAGTATTTATTTAGTCTTTCATACTAGTACTGTGCCAGAATAAAAAACCAGTACAGTGCCAAGCGTTGGCTGAACTCTAATGCCGGTACTCGACCAGTATTCAGTGTTATTCCTGGGCCAGTAGCGAGGCCAGTAGTAAACCAGTATCACGCCAACCGCTGGCTAAACTCTTGTGTCGGATGTTAGCCCGCACTTGATGTTGGTACATAACTGTTAAACGCCAATCGCCCGATTTTACTTTTTATAACACACAATTTATAATAATCTCTATTTGACGTTCATTTCACGTTAAACTATGTATTTTAAATACCTTATGCGTGATAAGTATTGAAAAACATGATTTCCATAGTTTTCCAAAAAGGGCCCAACTTATAGGAAGACGTATAAAGACGGGCCATTTGCCTTTTTTTTTAAACATGCAAACTTATTGTCCATTTGAATATTGTTTTACTTTTGTATGCATATGACTGTTAAAAAACAGATAGGAAACTCAGCAATTGGTTTTACTTTCGAAGTTAATTGAGATCGCAAATTTTTGGAAAATATGAGAGGGGAAGCCCTTAGGCACCATTTCCCTTCACATGTATGCTTTCGAGATTTAATCACGATACAAGAACGTGATAACTGGAGCTTATAAATTTTGAAATTGCTCATTTATATTTCGAGAGGGCTTTTAAAGAATGTTATTCATTAAAAATTTGCATGGGAAATTCATCGGCGTTCTTTAATCGAAGCCTTTCTTCTCTGAAGCTCCTTTCTCTTTCATTCTGCTCTCATCGTTCAAAAGCTCCTTTTTTGACCTTTTTCGTTCTGTTTCGTTGCTCCTCGTCCATGCAATTAGTAAGCCGACGCGATAGGATCGAAGGATACCTGGAGTGAATCGACCGACCATTAGGGGGGAGTGCATAAATGTTTCTGTATGTAGACACTCTGTAAAGTGTAGATGTTGACTGTGGGGCGTGTAGAGTTTAGACTTTAGGAGTGTAGACTGCAGAGTGTAGAGTGCTGTACTTCCTAAGGTGTAGTACCCACTCAGATGATCTTGAAGCGTATGTTGAAATTCTGCCTTGGGGAATCGGATATTCGATTTTGTCTTAATCATATTATGGAAACGGGAACAACTTTCAACGTCCGTAGATATATGTAAATGTGGATAATTATCATTCTTGTCGAATAATGCTCCACTCGACCAAAACATTCGTTCGGACACTCCCAAAACCATTTTTCGTTCAGTGAATAAAGTGCATTTATTTCTTTTTAATTGTTGACCTCCTAAAAACAAATAATTATGCTTTTCTGCTTGGTTTTTCCAGGTGCACAGTGTGACATGGAAAATGCTCGTGAAGGTACGTACATTAAGAATAAATAATGAAATATGTATGATTCGCAAATATGTTTACGGTGCGTGCGATGTATTGAAGGGGAAAAATGTATCTTCTTTTGTACCCGATTAACAAGTTTACGTAGACAATTCTCTTTTTTCCTGCGAGCTCCTGTGTCGAGATCTGTTGTTTCTATTGCGGAAAAGTGTCTACTTTTCAAAACCGTTTTCACTTGCTGCCCCGAGTCGCCCCATTTCAAGAAAAGTCGTTTTTTAGAAAAATGTCCGCCATTATTAATTTTGGATTTTTGACTTCATTTTCGAATTCAGCAACCCCAAAAACTCGTTAATACTCATTTTCCAGCAAATAAATGGAAAATTTCAGAAAATATCCGCCATTTTGTATATTGAATTTTTGACTTTATTTTTGAAATCAGCGACACCAAAAACCCCTTAATACTCGTTTTCAAGTAAATGCATGGCAAATTTTGGAAAAATGTCCGCCATTCCGAGTTTTGGATTTTTTACTTCATTTTCGAAATCAGCGACCCCAAAAACCTTATATGGGTACTCGAACGAAGGGAAATATCGAGATTCTGATTTTTGGCCAGCTTTTTGGGATCTTGAACCACTGTGAGGTGCACAAAAATTTTTCCCGCTCATTGATGATATTTGAAGACTCTGAACTTTACTTTGTTCCTGAATTGTATAAATTAACAACTACTTTTTCAAAAACTTTTTTATG
Source organism: Neuroterus valhalla (assembly GCA_011762715.2). Taxonomy (NCBI): domain Eukaryota; kingdom Metazoa; phylum Arthropoda; class Insecta; order Hymenoptera; family Cynipidae; genus Neuroterus; species Neuroterus valhalla. The sequence continues at coordinate 1,111 of WSXT02041965.1, read as the reverse complement.
TTTATTCAATTTCAGGACCAGATAAGCCTCCTACAGTCCCAAATTTTCAACTTGATACATCATTTATATGATATGGGAATTAGTTTGGCGAAAAAATGTCCGTAAGGTAGGAATTAAAGAAGTGATACATGAATTTAAAATAAGAGCTGTCACATTGTTCAAACTCATTCAACTTGTACTGATGCATCAAACTTGACATAGTACCTTATAGCTTTGAACGCTTCAACTTGAAATTTTATAACTTTTATAACTTTATTAGGACTATTCATTTTCAATAAACAGTCACAATTGTTTCAATTTTAGACATTTTAATTTGACATTGTCTATTTTATAAAGCCCTAATTCAAAGTTATTCATGTTTAATCGTTCAATGATTGTTCACCCAATTTTTAATATTTCAGTTTGGAAACCGTTCAATTTCTAACAGATTTGTTAATTCTCAAATACTTCTACAAATCATTATAAATGAATTTTTAAAAACTCTGATTAATTATATTCACCCTTTCAATCTTTGTTCGGCAATTCCAAAAGGCTCTTTGAAATTTTATTAATTACTACATGATTCTAATAGTAGGAATTTTACCCTAAATCATTAAAAACTCGTTAACAGAGCTTGAAAATGTTGTAAACTGTAGAAAAATTTCGAATAAAAAAAATTCTCGGTCCAGAACGAAAGATTTGTTTTTCAATATACGTAGAGGAAAAAGCTTCACAGTAGACTAAACTGAACTGGGAAATTGCTTTTCCTGAAATATTGGAAATTTAACGTCATTCAAGAACGTGGTGTCCACGTGGAACCAACGACGTGACCATTTACATATTAAGACTCCTCACATCGATTTCCCATAAGAGCTTCCATGAACTCAAAGCTCTACTACTCTTCTCAGAAAAGGAATACCACGTGGCCTTCTCGAATCGATTCATATTGCCAACTTGGTAGAAGGCAATGAGCTTTTATCGCTCGGACACTATAGAAAAAATTGTGCACACGCATCCGAATGAGAGGTGGGTAAAGCTGGCAGTACCACTTTATGCAAAAAATTTCTACCCTATGCCAGAATTAAGGGCTCATTGAGGGCTCATTTAGTACCCAAAAAAAAAATTTAGGGCT
>WSXT02041954.1:0-13302 GCA_011762715.2 Neuroterus valhalla | reverse complement strand
ATTATATAGTCTGAATCCCAAAGGAATAGGGTTGAGGGAAGGTCTACACTTATTATAGGGCAATGATCTTAGTTGGTACCATGGGTGAAATTCCTACTAAAATACTTATCAAGACAGCTTTCAGAAGAAATAAGGAAAAGTTTGGGACAGAATAACGTACCTACAGTGACAAGTTTGAGAGCAAACAGAAAAGTTTTATGTGGCCTCGGTGATCCGGAATCTTTGTTAAGGGCGAATGAAGCTGAGATTTAGGGATTCCAAATTTGTATGAAGTGCATAGATTCTTCAAAAAACAGTGTGAGCAATACATAATAGTAGTATAAGTGTTGAAGAAATAACCTCGGACTGACGTGGGTCAGCGAGGGAAGGACGCTACTCGAATTAACAATCAGAACATTCAGTCTACTAGAGAAAGTCATTCCTAAATATATGTCAAGAAGCTCTCATGCCTCATTGCACCCCAAAAAATGTTGAGAGTCGCCCCGGAAAATTGGAATGGATGTAGCTTCCGAAAGCTACGACCACGATGACTCCACAAGAACCATCAATCCTGACGCAACCGGAGGGAATACAGCATCCGACTCGTCACCTCCACAACACCGGAGATGATCGAGTGGAGAAATCAATACACAAGGAAGGATAAAAAATATGCACTCATAAGCAGACAGCAGTACTCACCGTGCTCTTCCAATGACGAGACACTCCACTCACCGACACCCTTACAGACGCTTCAACAAGCCACGGAGCTCCAATTCTCAGCCGCCCATCTCCGAACGCCGATAAAGAGCTGCACGTAGGTCAGAGGCAGAACCAATACTGGCTGCAGGAGAGAAGAGGGCTCCTGCCCTTGCGGGAGATCGTGCGAACCCCGGCCTCCCCACTTCAGCCGGTTGATACAGGAAAAACTCACAACAAGAGAGAACCTGTAGTACGACCGTTACGGAAGCTAGCAGTAGCACAGCGTTGATCAAAGATAAGTTAGTCGTCATGGATGTTGGATAAATGAATGAACAAATGTTCAAGAATGGCTCACCATAACTCCCTTCAAACGTAGAGATCTTATCAAAACAAAAAACTTAGATATCTACATAACTTGATATTTCCTCATTTGAAATTAGAATTTGAAAATCGCCACCGATGAGAAAAGTATTATCAATTGGGAAAAAACATAATCTTCCTCCTTCTTCCAAGTTTGAGGAATACATATGATTCATGCAGATTTTTGCGACGCTGCATAGTTGTGGGAGGGTGATTCTGTTTTAGATTGCTTATTCGAAGAAATTCCTTCGTGCATAAAAGAATAATTCTCATTGATCAAGGAAAAATTTGCTTTTATTTCTCATTCTTAGCTTCGTCGTCAATTCATGAACATAAGATTTTTTTTTTGTTCAAAATTTTTTGGTAGATCCAATATATGGCTTCTTCCAAGAGATCTAAGTACCAAAATTTAGCCTAATGATTTTCCCCAATTTGAAAATATAACATTTTTGTACCCCTTTTTTTCGAATGAGCTGGCAAAGTTTCTTACCGGCCGAAACAGTTCTTTCCAAAAACTTGAACTATCTGGTGTTGCACGAGGTACAAAATACTATTTAAATTCCAATTCAGAATTGGTTCGCCTGACTGTGTTGAAACAGTTTTTACCTGATACTCACGAATGTATAATATATCTCCTTTTCCCATGAAAATAGATGCGGTGCAACCTCAACATTTTCGAATCGTACCTGTTATTCTCCACGAAGGAAGTACCCTTACTGTTTCATTTCTCGGTGAAACAGAAATACAAGCTGCGCGTTTGAATCTCAATGATTCTCATGTTCCTGAGTGGGTAATGAACCCATATATAACACGCATACCACCTGAAGAGGTTATGGAAAATGTGTACACTCCAGTCGTTTATGTACGAACATCCCTTCCAGAATACAGAGATCGCATTATTAGAATGGTGGGAGTACTACGTCTTTGGCGCGAGCCTCGTCCCTTCTGGGTGAAATAAGGAATCCTAGTATTGGAAGTTTGGAACCATGGAATTTGGAATCATAGTGGACCGTCGTAAATAAAAAGGAAAACATAATCTTCCAAAATTCTATATAAGGTAATAGTAAAGGCTAGTACTTCCACTAGTTTTATCGGACATAATAGCCTGCTTCCCTTATTTCGCTATAAGATGCTGGCGGAATAAGGAACTAAGAAGCTCATTTCGCCTACCAGATAATAAGCAGGAGAGGAGAGCTGGCAAAATAGCAATATTAGGGAAAATTGATGATCTTCAATCATATTATAAATCTTATGGATTTTCCAGAAAATCACGAGAAGTGATTAATAACCTCAAAAATCAAAATGTTCAAGACAGACCAGAAGCCAAGACGGTTTAGTTGTTATAATAACCTCAGTTAGTTAGCGCAAACATGCAGCGCGCAAAGTTTGAAATTTCCTATGCTTGACATAATTGCAAAAATTGATTCCAGGTCCGAAATATTCAAGCAATATGTATCAAACGTTAGAAACAATTTGATTTTCTTATTTTTGAGAGTATATACAAAACTTTCTAAACGGGATCCAGTGGAACATCATTGTGTTGTTGTCTGGAAAACAAGACCATTTAAACACAAGTTTTGCAAATAGAACAGCTTACTTACATTATTTTAATCAATTTAAAAAGTGCAATGAAATTGCAATTGAGAAATTCTGGTTTCTACAGATTCACATTTAAGATTACTCGATTTCAAATCGAAAAAGTCAAAGCGATTATTGAAGTCCTAACCTCAGTATTGTTTTGCGAATGAAAGTTCTGCTACAGTCTGGAAGCCTTTTCTCTCGAAAACATTAAAAAATATCGTTCAAATTAATCCCGTTGTTTTTTTCCATATTCAGTCTAAGCTGTTATACGTATCATGATTGGAGATGTTTTCTACTTTTTTTTAATTCCCTCATCGAATTCGATAGTTTAAATCAGGAGTGTCCAACAGAAGGCTGGTGCTTGTCCTCTCTTCCCATTGTCCGAACGCTTCTTCGAGAATTCTCTTCTCGTTTCACCTTTCCACATCGCGTTTACCGCATAAATGCATTCAAGGCGTCAAGAGAGGAGATTGACAAGTGACAGCCATTTACACCGTCGCTCACGCGTTGGACACCTCTGGTTCAAATCAGCGCTACCATATCAAGTATGATTGAATTACAATTTTGCGTATGTGATGTTTGCGCCACCTCACAGCGATGGCTATAACCACTAAACCTTTCTGGACTCTAAAGCATTCTTTGATATCTGGTGTTTGTAACTCGTCTCTCATTTTTCGTGGCTTCATTCCTTATATTTATGATATAATCATGAAAAATCCTAAATTTTGTAAATATAAATGATTTGCCCTTCCTGCATATATTCCGGTAAATGAAATGAGCTGCATTCCTTATTCCACAAGATTCATGGGGCAAAATTAGGAAAGCAGGCTACACTTCAGCTCAAACGAGCAGCACAATCACTCTGAATGTTAAATTGCTTTCAAAGTAAACTTATCGTAAGGTTTTATGATTCTAGTTTGCAAAGTTGATTGGAAAAATATATCCATGTAATAAGTATGAATAAATGAATATTCTCTCACTGTGAATTCCCAATGTTTTTATTTGTTATATAAGTTATTACAGATCAACCATTCTATCCTACTCGCCGTTCAGGATCTTTATTTACCAATAACCTTCTTTTGATTCATTAAATGTAGAGCATAGCTAGGCACATTCCGATAAGTAACCTGTTTCAACAGAGTTACAATGCAAAACGAGTGACAAATATAAATGTGCTGACGAGACCCTTCATAGCCTTCCCTGAAGCCTTCCATACCGTATTCTAACGAGAGCCTATAGATCTTCTCACAAAGACTTTAAACGCTTCCTACTTGAAAATAGACTCCCTCTATGAGAATTCAAATTTTTCATGGATAATATTAATGCTTCTCGTTTTAAAGTTAACTTCTCGAGTTGCAATTGCATTTGCGCTCATGAGAGTCTCTGCAAACCATTCGCACCTGACTCCATTTTCATCACATCCTCGCGTTGCATAACAGAAGAAGAAAAGGAAGCCTCATGTCTAATGTCAGGCTTTTCAGAGCTCAGCACGAGGCTCTCTGAATCCTCCTCTGAGTGTCTCCTTGCAGGTTCTTTCAGGTTGTTCTTACAAGAACTTCCAAAGCTTCCTATTAGGCCCTGTAAGACATCCTACAAGGTCTTCACAACTTTCTTAAGAGAATCTTTAGGGCCTCCTGAGAGACTCGAAAGAACCTACCTCAAAATCCTGTAGGACCTCGCAAGAGTCCCCTTCAGGTCTTACAACAAGAATATACAGAGCCCCCCTATTCCCAGAAGAAGTTGAATATCTTTGAAATAAGATGCCTCCTATATCTCGTTGAGGAGCAATAATATGTTTAAAGACAATCTATCTGTTTTTTGAAATTCGTCCTTTCACAATGGAATTTCATCTCCATGATAAAAAACGTATCTTTTCCCTAAAAAATTTTATGTTTCTGGTTACAAGTTCAACATTCCAGTTCAAGAATCAAACGGCCTTTCAGAAAATTCGTCTTGCTTGCTGAGAAATTCAGTCATTGGAGTAAAAATAAAATATCATTACGTGCAAGATGATGCGTATCAAGAAGAGCTTTCCATATTAAGTCGTCCGTTCCACGCATATACATCGCATGCCGTAAAGGCGGACGTGGACTTCTCAATCTTGAATGCCTATACAACCGAATTATCCCAAGTACTACTGATATTATCGCAAACGGTAGAGATCATCTCCTGGCTATGGTCAGGAATCACGAAATTAGTGATGAAGAAGCGTTTCTTTACAAAGCCGCGGAAACGGAAACTGAAATTCTTGGCCAGGAACCCAAGGTTAGAAGTGGGGACAGTGCATAACACAATTTTCGTCACTCTTATGACGTCAGCCGCGACCCTGCTCCGCTGAATGCAAACCCGAAAGAACATTACATTCGTACAGATTCCGCAGAGTCAATCCGCACCAGTTCAATGCAAATTTTTATTCCGCGTAAACCACAAATTCCGAATGAGTCCGTTTCGTTCTATTCTTATTCCGGATGATCTCGTCTAAAAACTCTCCATTATGTATGAGCCCATAATATGACGCAAGCTCATTCCGGATGATTACGTGTCATTTGTTCTTCAATTTGAATAATTCTGCATGTTTTTAAAAACAATACAACTCCGTTTGACTCCGTGACGAGGCGTCAATTCATTCAGAATGATTCCGTGACATTCTCTACTCATTCCGAATGATTCCGTGCCATTTCATACTCATTACGAATGATTATCAAAAAGAATCACATTCCCATTCTATTTGAATTCGTTCAGTCAATAGAAATCAATCCGCATCAGTCTGATCAAAATATGCATTCCGTGTGAATCCTCAATCCGATTCCATTCCGTTCTAGTCTTATTCCGGATGATCCCATTTTTAAACTTTCCACTGTGCATGAGGCTACCACATGACGCAAGCTCATGACGAATGATTCCGTGCCATTTTTTACCCACTCCGAATGATTTGGTATCGAAAAGAACGACATTCCCATTGAATTTGAATTTGGACAGTCACTAGAGTTCATCCTAAATGATTCTGTGCCATTGCGTGATCAGTCTGAATGATTCCGTTCTCCAATCAAAATCAACCCGCACCAGTCTGATCAAAATTTTCATTCCGTGTGAATTCCGAATTGCGAGTGATTCCGTTACGTTCTATATAGTCTTAGTCCGGATGATCCCGTCCCGAAACTTTCCATTATGTTTAAGGCCACCACATGATGCAAACTCATTCTAGATAATTACGTGCCATTTTTTCTTCAATCCTAATAATTCCCCATGTTTACGAAAACAACACCATTCCATTTTACTCCGTGGCAAGGCGTCAATGCATTCAGTACGATTCCGCAACATAATCTACTCATCTCGAATAATTCCGTGCCATTTCGAATTCATTCCGAATGATTCCGTATTAAAAAGAATTACATACATTCTCATTCAATTTGAATTCGGTTAGTCACTAGAGTTCAACCTAAAAAATTTCGTATCATTCCGTACTCAGTCTGAATGACTCCACATCGATTAGAATGAAATTCTCATTACGTTCGAACTCTCCAAGTAACATGAGTTCATTCTAACTGATTCCGTTCCATTCCAAACACATTCCAAATAAATAACACGGAATCTTTAGGAATGAATTACTACCAAATTTTCGGTATAATGGAATTCAACTTCACGATACTGCGATCGTGATTTCACATTACGTTTTGTACCCTGATATATTGTAAAATAACAATCATCTTTACCAGTGTACATTATGTATTTGCAACACTGTTAAATGCCTATCTTCAAATGGGCCTGAATTCGATCTCGAAATGCATCTGTAGGAAAAAAATTTATTTCTGCTTCGACCTATTCCAAAAAAGATAATTGATTGTAATATTAATTGATTACGCACAAGTATTAAATCTGGAAGCAGGATCTTTTTCTATGGACGGTGATAGCGGCCGGCGATGATTAAAAAAAGCATTCCACCCGAAAATGGAGAAGATTGAAATTTTCAAAAGATTACGTGAGCATCTAGTGAGTTTCTTTTATGATCTCAGTTTCTTTCTTGCTTAAGAGACGACCATAACTCAAGGCTACATAAATTTATTGATTTAAGAATACCTTTCACCTCTGCTATATCCACGCTAGTGCAGGCATTTCTAGTGTCCCCAGATGCCGGCGCCGCCACAGCAAACTACACAGTTACCAGGCAAAGCTCCGTCCATGTGTGTGTGCAACCAATAATAATGAGAAAATGTATTTCGTATGAGACAATGTCAATGTGGCTACTAATTCTATAATCACGGAGCTCATCCTCCACTCTAGGGTATAATACATAACTTCACGCCATGCGTGTGTTTCCAGATAGATATCCATTAAAATTGTCGTGACTTAAATGCTTTTGCATCACCATTGATGTTCTGAGACTATTCCCAAACGCCCAGATATTCAAGAATTTGATGAAAAGTTTGATGAAGGGCAAAGAATTTCAGGAATTACTGATAAAATGAAGGAACCCGGTTTTACAGGTTCTTTGATGATTTCAATTTAGCCTAGAATGAGGGAATGGAACTTCTCCATTCATCCATGGGATAGTGCAATCGTTATAGTCTAGGGATTTGTTCTTGAATTAGGAAGAATGTAAATTATTCCATTAAATTGCAATAGTGTTTGGCGCGGAGAAATTTTTCCTACTAGATGACTTTAAGTTCACTCAAAATTCCACTTGGAATAGCATTTTTCAGTGATGAGTAGTCAGCCATTCCTTTGGCATGTAATAACCAACCTTTCTCTATAGTCTAGAAGCGAGATAAATGTTCAGTGCCTTCGAGCATAGTTTTCTAGTGGAAGGATTTGAAAGAGCCATCTGAAGAGAAGAATTCTGATAATTGCGCGTCGTTAACAAGAATAAGTATCCGATTCATCAGAAGCTGCGTACTTTCAGTATAGAATAAAATAGGTTGATTGTCTTTAGAACTCAGGTTAACATACATGTCTGCGAAAGTAGGAAAACGGCTATGATTCTCGTATTGATGTGGATCAGCCTTACTTCTGTTATCAAATTCTCACGAAGATCGTAAAGAACCTTTCAGAATTAAGAGCTACTTAGGAATCCATTCTTTTCGTTGAGGACCATTGAAAATGATATTCGAGAATATATTTTATCAAAACCAATTTCATTTGTCAGAGTACATGAATTTGGAAGTGAAAGTTTTTTTACGTAGAAAATGAGATAGGAATCAGGGAAACTGGTGATCGAACGTAATGGGTACTTTCACCGAACATACTAGAGACTTACCGGAAGTTTGTTCCCCCAAAAGATGAAAGCGTCTATCAAAGCTTTATGGACATTGCTGATGATTTGAAATTCAACATTGCTGATTCTTATGAGCTGAAGCTTGTAGATTGCGGAGAAAGACTTAGAATGAATTTGGAAGCTCCCAACAGTATGACGGTAAATTGAATCTCTCATACTTGACTGCATAGTATAAAGCATAAAACTGAACATGATGGTGCAGACCGATTCACTACCCATTAGAGAAGCCCAGAAGTTTATTAATTTCAGAAAGTAGGTGTAACTCCCAGAGTTCTGGCTTGACGCTGAAATAATTTCTTCTCACTCACAATAAAGCTCCTATTCCTGTTAAAAGTTCTAGAAATGCGATTCACTGTTTTTTTTCTTACCAATGTTTATATTATTCAAAATGGTTAGTACTTGGATGGGCAACCGTCCGGAAATACCACGTGCCGTTTGAATGCTGGCAGGAAAATCGTGTCCCCCTCTGTATCCAACTCAATCGATTATGACTTTTTACGCGTTACGCTTACCGCGCAAGGTATTAGAGCTTGATGGTTCAGAACATAAAAAAAATAAAAGTAAATAAGGAAAATAACAATACATAATATATGTTGAAATTGACTTCTAACGGATGCGCTGCTGTCCTAATCAATACTAACTATACTGACCCAAATCATACTAGTTTTGGTCATAGAGTATGAAGAAAGGATTTTCAAAACGATGAGGCACTAGGCTATGCATAAAGTGGATTGGAAATGATGAATTGCTACTCAACAGGATTTTTTTATACATAGAAACAATTTTCATGCACAGATTCACTTATTTCCCTTTTTCAAGCATGGATAATAATGGTGAGAAATCATTTTTGAAATCTTCGAAAAAAGGAATGATTGGTTTTGTTCAATGTTCAGTCAGATCTTAACAATAGTCCAACATAATTCAGCAAATAAATAATAAAAAGATTTTTTCCCATACTTGGCGTGAGTGAGTTTCAACAAAACAAATATTCGGAAAAAATATCAATCGCTAGGGTAACGTTACTTGCGCAAATATCCTTTTCTTTCGAATTTTTGTAAGGAAGGTAAGAAATCCATTAAAAAAACTTCTAGACCATACTTACAAAAATTATTACAATTCGTCCGCTAGGATAATTTTGTTTCTCTCCAAAGCTCCGCCAAGGATTATCATAGACCTTAGCATCGCTTGCAATCGCTAGTGAGTAAGAATATTTTTTTCCGTCTTATAAAAAAATAATGGGATGAGCCCGAACACTCGTAGGGATTTTCAAAAATTCGGAAATATATACAAAAGTGAAAATTTTCAGCCAAACAGCGCAAGATATAAAGAAAATTTAATTGAAAAAAATCGTTCTTCGTCCGAGATCTACAAAATGGTCTTTACGATTCTTGAATTTCCAAAAAAAATCGAGGATTCTAATATTGGTCGCAAAAAAAAAAAAATATATATATATAAAGTTTTGTTTTTGTCAAACTATGCGAGGTACAAGAAAACAGAGATAAACAAAAATTGTGCAAAAAATAAAGATCTACATATTTGGTAAAATTTACTTTTCGACAGTTCAAGTAGTTTTTGCCTAATCCATGAAAAACTATATTAAAAATGAAGAAATGGAATTTCCGGACAATTGGCACAAGCTCTGGCAACAACAAATAGACAGAAGTTCTTCATCAGAAAAATATCTTCAGATCTGTTATCATTTTTCCCATCGGATTTTTCCTAGCTTTTGTTTCAATCGTAAGCAATGAGATGAAACATTAGAAAATTGAATTTCTAGAATGATAACACAACATATGAAATGAAATAAAGTAAAAAACCTACAGATCCGTTTCCGAAAAATTTTGACTGATTGTGCAGCACGAGACAAGCGATGAGAGTGTACCTGGTAAAGCCGGAGGAGCTTCAACGAGGAATAATTAGCAATCATTAAATTAGATAAGTTAAAATTTTGCTTTTGAGTTTCAAAAGCTCTATAAACAAACGTTGGGAAGTACAAAGATTAAGCACGGAGCACCAGGTGAGTTTGTCATCGATAGCGAAGCGCGAGATCTGACAGATACGCGTCCGAGGCGCGCTCAAACTTGCGAGTGAACCGCGCAATGTGAATGTGTCCTTACAGCGTGAAGATTTTAAATTATTAGGATAAATTATCACAGGATAAATTTGATCTTATTTCATAAATTACCATAAATTTCATGAATAACCATAAATTGTATGAATCATCACAATAATTCTCATAATTTATCACAACTTTTATAAATTTCTATGAATGTCACAAGTTTCCGAAAATTCTCACAAATTCAGTACGTTCCCTTAAATTTCATGAATCCCAATGAATATCATCAATAAGAACGGATTAAATCAATTTCAATAATTTTTGTGGAATTCATGAATCACCAACAATTTTCCTAATTCCCATTAATTTTCTCAATCTAGATAAATAACTATAATCCTCGAATCCCCGTGCATTTATGTTAAGATATCGGTTACTGATCGTATCATTAGAAAGCTTTCTAATCGCTTCAAATTCTTGTAAAAATCATCGGCCTCTAGTCATGATTTAGAGCTTCTTTGATGAACAGGACATCAGGAATCAGTCGTTTTTCAACTCACTATTTAAATAGATTTTTTCATACCTCAGGTTTTTCTATATCCCCCAAAAAAACTTTCCAAAAGGAAATTTGTGAAGGCGAGAGAAATCTCGTAATACTGTAATCCAAAAAAGACCCAAATCCTTCGCGTACACTCAGTTGAGAATTATCTTCAAAGATATGTCGGAAGACATTGATATTTATATCAATCTTAAAAAGGCGGCAGCACTAAATAGATAATATTTTATCTATTTTTCTTCATGAAGTGGATTGAATTTAATTGATTGATCTTACGATCAATAAATATGTTTTTGATTTTGGAAACTCCACCCCTTCCCTATAATTTTATTTTTTCATATTCAATTGTTATTAATATTATATCGCTAAATTGGTAATTTTTCATGAAAACCAGGCAGATGAGAGACTCGATATGCCTGTGTGAATTGTAACTAGAGAAGAAAGATAAAAGTTGTTATTCTTCCTAACAAAGTATGCGGAAAATTTTCAGCGTCAAAAATCAGCGGTATCAAATTCAATCCAGTTCATGAAGAAAAATAGTTCGAATCTTATTTATTCAATGTTGTCTCCTTTTTATGATTTATGAATATATCAATATCTTCCGACATAACTTTGAAGATAATTCTTAACTGAGTGTACGCGAAGTATCTGGGTCTTTTTTGGATTACAGTATTACGAGATTTCTTTCACCTCCACAAATTCCCTTCTGGAAAGTTTTTTTGGGGGATCTGAATATTTTTGGGAACACTTACAAAAATGTCATGCCTGCACGATGAATGAATAACCTCGGCCAATGATATCACTGTTAATTTTATTACATCGATTTTTCGATTATCATTTTAGAGAAATGGCTAGGATATGACGTCTGTTATGCATTTTTACATTCTCACCAGCGGAGGTATTAGATTTGTGTGAAACTCGACCAACAGCCCTGCCCCCCTCCCCCAGTTTTTGTCATATGTCTACGTTTTGGGACCCCTTGAAACCGAAGAACAGATTTCCACGAATATGTGTCTGTATGTATGTATGTATTTCTGTGTATATGCATGCCTGCATGTATGAATGTTTGTCTGTCAGCACGATACCTTTTGAAAAACCTAATCTATTTGATTGAGCTTTGGTACACACTTTCAATTCAGAAACTGAAGGTCAAATTCGTTAGCCAGTTATTCTGGATACAAATTTTAGGAATATTGAGTAATGGTCAGAGGAATGGCATTTTCGTAATCCCAAAATTTTAACAAAACTAAAAATGTTCAGCCACACAACGCAAGATATAAAGAAAAATGTTTCTTTATCGGAGGCCTGCAGGATGACCTTTGCAACTTTCTAAATTTCCTCAAAAAATAAAAATTTTAATTTTGTTCGCACAAAAAATAATGAAAAATACAAAGTTTTCTCTTGGTCAAACTATGCCAAATACGGGAAAACAGAGTTCAACAAAAATTGTGCTAACAATAAAGATCTACGAATTTGGTAAAATCTAATTTTTGACAGGACAAGTAGTTCTTGCTTCATTTATAAAAACCCATATTTAAAATGGAAAAATGGACTCTCCGGACAATCGACACAAGCTTCGGAAAAAACAAATACACAAGTTCTTTACCAGAAAAATATCTTTGAATGTGTTATCCATTTTCTCATTGGACGTGAAGTTTTTGTTTCAATCGTAAAGAATGAAATAAAACATCAAAAAATTAAATTTCCAGGAAAAAGTTCATATCAAATGAAAAAAATGAAGCAACAAGACTTCTTTACCATTCTGGAAAAATTTTGATCGAGTGCGCAGCACGAGACACGCTATGAGAATGTAATCGCTTAAACCGGAGAAGCTTTTACGAAAAAAATCCATAATCATCAAATTAAAGTAGTTGGCGTTTTTCTTGCTTTTGCAAAGCGCGAGATCCAACAGTCGCGCGCCTTAGGCGCGCTCAAACTTACGAGCGAAGCGCGTGATAAGAATGTGCCCACGCAGTGTGCAGATTTTATGTTATAAGAATAAATCATCGGAGGAAATATTTATTATTATTTCATAAATTACCATAAATTTTATGAATTACAACGAATTGTTTAATAATCACGAATCTCATTTGAAACAATTTTTTTCAAATTCCCATTCAATTCTTAATCTATATAAATTCCATTTATGTTAACATATTAGTTACTGATATTTTCCTCAAAACTCTTACATAATCCTAATACTCTGATGTTACTCGATCACTTGACTAAATTTTAAACACGTATCTTTTTTTTGATTCATTAGTAAATTCTGAAACTTGTTTAAGTTTTCGCGAGTTGAAGTGAAAAAGGAGATCGATTTTTGATTTTAGGAAAACTAGTTTCATATCAATTTCGGGGACAGTTAAAGATATAAAATATATTTTCCGGTAAGAAAAAGATGCGTAATGAAACTTTGTATAGAACTGTACTTCTAACAATTTCAAATTCGGGACCTCATTTTCGAATGGCCAGGGTTCACCCTGTTCTCTAAAAAATAATTTTACGTGCACCCCTCCCCTTTCCTTGTGATGATCCGGCAGCTCAATTGACGTGCCAGCTCTGATGGGTGTTAAAGAGACATTTCGAAGGAACAGCTATCCTTGTCTTGCCATAGCGAGTGAGCACAGGTGCGAAAGGGATGGATTAGACTCAGCCATGCGGGAACATTCTGAAAACTCTCAATTCCAGTCCGACATATTCATTTAGGCATGATTGGGCTGATAAGGACAAGGTATGAATGCACGGATAGATAATTTGAACCCTTGCAATAAGCTCGTTAAATTTTTGCTCGTGGCAAAGGCT
>WSXT02041953.1:0-27971 GCA_011762715.2 Neuroterus valhalla | reverse complement strand
CAAACTGCGAATAATTTTTTGAATAAAAACCTACAATATTACAAAACTTTCGCCACAATCCATGCTTGTGCTATCCACATCTAAAAAATTGAAAATTTAGAGAAACTCCAATTCGAAAGTATATAGGTATTAAAATTCGAAGATCTTTACCGAGTAATTCTTAAAACTCGCAATTGGAGAAAGATTTCAAAGCTTATGAATTGATAAGAACTTGAATTCTCAAAGTTTAGAATTTGAAGGATTTTTGACAATATTTAGGGGATACCTTGAAGAATATTTATTGGTTTTAAGTTACCCTAAATATCTTGATTTCGAAACTTGGAATTCAACTTTTGCAGTAAATACGAATATAGAAATGTACAATATCCAAATGGTAACAATGTTCCTAATTTTTTAAAGGACGGCTTTCTTGACGATTTAAAAGATGAAAAATTACCAAATTCAAAAGCCTTCGATTCATTTACCTTCAAATCTGGAAAATTAATATCTGAAAAGTTTAAACATTGAGAAATGAAATTCAGAACTCACAAAATTATTCAAAAGCCCTCAAATCTAAAATTTTCTAACCAAACAGTTGAATCAAGCTCTTTCAAATTCAGTAGTTTTTCAATCAAAGTTGGAAGCCTTTGATTTGACTACCTTCAAAATTGGAAAAAATTCGAACTAATTCTTTGAATAATATCAGAAAATTTTTAACTCTTAAATTCAATACTTCTTATCCGAAAGGATCCGATATGAACATGCAGTTTTAATTAACAAATTCTAAAACACAAAATTACAAATGGAATTGTGGCATTATTTTGAATGATTTTTTTTCAAATATCACAATAAGATTCAAGGAAATAAATAAAATTTCAGTTATAATTTCAACGTAGTCTTTAAAATTATCATTTATTGAAAACAAAAATTTTTTTTTCAGAAAAAATTTACCTTAATATAGTGATATCGCGATCTTCAATTTTGATTTTTTCGAAACAGGATTTTTTTCTGGAATACGATTTTTTAATTTCACGCAGCATCCTCATATCTTGGAAGCAACTTTCTAGTTCTGCAAAAAATAAGAAATAATAATTTTGATCGCTGCCCTAAGCCGTTTATGTACACCCATGAATTTTTCGTTTCCCTAATTTGTTGAAAAATATTTGATATAAAGAATCCAGCTAGATCTCTATTTGTATTCCGATAAAAAAATATAAAAATGAAAAGAAAAAAAGTTTACAGAAAGCAGCTTTTATTTCTGAAAGATGATACGTATTATTTCTTTCTTTGTATTTGAATGAGAAAAACACTGCTGATTCACGAAGATAAAAAAAAGACTTGTGTCTCCCAAACAATCTTCATAGTTATACAATGTGCTATCCACCTACTCTCAATTAATCAGAAGGACTATTTCGAGAAGCAACTCTCATTAATTGTAGCGTCTTCAAACAAATATCTCCTAATGTTCGTCTTAATTTGAAAACTAGTTTAAAAACAAGTTTGGAGTACGAGTTTGAGAAGTATCCATTTGTTGAACCAAATGACAAACAATTGAGATTCTGGCCAGCTTCCGAGTTCTTGCAATTCCTATCTGATTTCTTTTTCTCTGGAAAATTCTGTTGGGAATATTTCTTCTTCATCGTCTTCTGGATCAGATCGAGATCGCATGAGCTAGTTGTGGGTTTAAACTGCTGAAACCGGTATTTTTCTCCCACGAATAATGCAATTATTGAATGCAGTTACATTGCACAAATGCTTATATTATTTTATTTTATTTTTCAGTGATGGAGATAGATACATGAAAATGGCATGGAAGGACATCAGGGTCGGCGACCTGGTCCACTTGTCGAACAATGAATTGGTTCCGGCTGATCTCTTACTGCTGAGAAGCAGCGATCCTCAGGGATTTGCGTATCTCGATACCTGTAATCTGGATGGTGAAACCAATTTGAAACAACGACAGGTGGTAAGGGGTTTCCTGGATATACAGGAGTCTTTTCAGCCTTGCAAATTTCGATCGGTTCTCGAAATCGATAAACCCAGCACCAAAATTTATAGGTGAGATTTTTTTGGTATGTAGAATTAAAAAAAATGAGTTTCGATGTTAGAAAGAGAAATTCCTGAAAACCTGATTGGCTTTGAATGGCTTGACATTGCTCTTTCTATTACATGAAATTTGAATATGAAAGATCAACTGCTAACTTTTGGTTTTTTTTTTCAAAAGATTTTTAATAACTTAGACTAATTTTGCAACAGTTTTTCGATGAATTTCAGAGGAATTCAAGTAATTTTAGATCAATTTGAGAGATTACAAAGAATATTATGGGATTGCAAGAGATTTAAAACAGATTTTCAGGGATCTGAAAAAATTTCTAGGGACTGTCAGACTTTCAGAAAATATCTATAAATTTCAATCGGTTTAAAAATATTTCAAAGAATATCGAGAGATGAACAGTGATGATTTTTGAATATTTCATGGGATTGAATTTTCCTAAAGTGACTCATTGTAGAAATTAATAATATGAATAATTGAAGATTGAAGATGAATTCAGATATAAATCAAAACTATTTTTAGAAAATCATTGAAATCATTAAGTTTGGGGCAAATTCAGAAAAAACTGAATTTGATCTCAGGTTTTCCACTTTGTTAGTATTTATAATTTTATGGTGCTCATTGGATAAGCACTTTGCTTCCTCTTTATGACTTATTAGCAAATATATTTGATTCTCTATAGAGGATGTCAAAATAAAAAAATAGGAATAGGACAATTAAAACTTATCGAATCAAGGAGGGTCAAAATATAGAATATATTGGTTAGTTTAGAAATGATGCAGCACTATATAGTGCATCAATTTGTATCAATTCTTGTTTATCTGATTTTAAATTATATTCAAAGGTGCAGGGATCTAAAAATAGCGTTTTTCACGTTATTCGAATGGCTTCAAAAAAGTAAAATATCTAATAAATATAAACCTAACGAGAAAATGACTATTAAGTGAACTCAACATTTCAATTTTTACATTCTCATTTTACTTTATTATTATATTTAAAAGGAAATAATAGGCACTAAAGTTTTCGAAGTGAATGCAGGACTCTGTCAATTTGTACAATTCAAATATTTTTGTGTATAAAAAATACTCTACGTAAAATGTTGAAAGCCACAACGAGTATTTTCGATTTACAATTTGCATCAGAATATGAAATAATTATCTTAAAATATCCGAACATTATTCCCTTTTCAATATAGTTAATTACCTTTAAAAATTTACATATTCGCAACAAAAAAACAACACTTTTTACAAGCTCGTAGCTTCCTTCTAGCAGCTTGGAAAAATCGGAGGCTTGGCATATAATCGAGTTCCACTATTATCTCTGGACTGTAGGAATTTTCCGAACCAGTCTTGCTTGATTCAGAAAATAATTAAGATTGCATTACCTTCCAAATAAGGTTATTCTCGATCAGGTTACGATATTAACTGAAGTTAGCAGACCAAGTATTTTCGCAAGCGACTCTTCTTCTATTCAAATTTGAATATCTTCCTTTGGTTTATAATGTTTATAATTACATTGCGAAATGTTGTTCTGATAATATTATATCAGCAATAGTTTTAAGATATCGATTGGTAGCAATTTTTGTGAAATGTCAATGATTATCTTCTTCAGTTAATATCGTGATAACATGCGGAAATAACCTTGTTTGACCGAAATTGTAATCTTAATTATTTTCTATGAATTAACCAAAACTTATCAGCGAAGTTCTCATAGTCAAGAGATAATAATGGAATTCAATTGCATACCAAGTCTTCGAGTTTTCCAAACTCCGAAGAAGAAGTTACGAGCTTGTAAAAAGTTTGCTTTTGCAAGGATATGCAAACTCACAAAGGTAATTATATTATGAGGAAAATTATTTATCGATTTATTTATGGCAGATCCTGAAGCATGATGGTATCGGAAATACTCGTGGTAAGTTCTACAATATTTTACGTAAAGCAATATTTTTACGTAAATAAAACTGTACAAAATGGCAGATTTCTGCGTTAACTTAAAAAAACTGTTTTTCCCATTATTCCTTCTCAATTTCAATCATGAAGTGATAGAATTAAAAATTAAAAGTTCCCTCAATTATTATGTTGACGCTAGGATTTCCAAGGTTTGCGAAATATTTAAAAAGATTCTAATTGGATTCAAAGGATTTTGAATAATTTCAATAGCTTCACAAAATTATAAGGCATTTGAAATTATTGAAAAGAAATGAATGGGATTTTACGAGTTTCAACCTTACATTTTTATTTCAAAGATAGGTAAGAAGAAGGACAATAATCACATGCATAGCATGCGTGTTTTTTTCGCTTGTAGAATTGATTAATCCAGGGTTTATTTAAACCTGAAAACCCAGGATATGACCAACCTTTTAGTTCTAAGCATTGTCTTTCTTACCTTGTAGTAAGATTTCGCTTCCGTAATTTGAACTCTGGAAATTAATTATTCATGAAGATTAATTAATTCGTTCCTTGTCTTCCAGGTTTCACGGAGCTGTAGTTCATCCTAAAGGAGCCAGAGTGCCTGTTTCGACGGAAAATCTTTTACTCAGGGAGTGTGTTCTAAAGAATACTGATTTTGTCGAGGGTATTGTAGTCTATACTGGTCACGAAACTAAAGCGATGCTCAACAATGGGGGGCCTAGGTATAAGGTATTGATCTATTCCCGTTTCTTTCTTTATTTTTCAAATTATCAGAAATGACATAGTTTCACCACAGCCAGAAACACCTTGCTACAATCTCATTATAAATATTCAGGATTCAGATATCCTCTAAATTATACATCCTCAGTCGTAAAACTTGAATTACATACATGCGTTTTTAGTTCCTCCTATCTCTTGACTCAAATGAGTGATTTAAGACCAGGGTGGCGACTTGTACGAGAAACCAGGATGGACCAGGAAATGACCGGGAATTTTATTGACAAGGAAAAAACCGGGAAATGACTGGGAATTCAATGTAGAAACCGAGAAATTTCTTGACTTAACATAGACAATTAAAAATTTTCCCATGAAAATAAGAGAAATGACCGCTTTCTTTTCATAAATTAAAAAGAGATTTTATCATTTGATTTGCAGAATGTAACGTTCCTTCGGTCTGATTCTGACAATTTTCAGATATATCTACACTTTATGTTGCTCTGTGAGATTTTTTTTCTTAGCTGACTCAAGTTTCATTATCAAAACATGCAAAAAGAATTATTTCCTCAATTTTAAAAAATATATGTATTTATCACGTTTTATTTGCTTTCTCCTCATTTATCTGACTTGGGACAGAGAATTTCAGAAAATAATATTAATTTTTATTTTAGGGCAGAAAATTTCAGTAAAGACATATAATTTCACTTGGAACAGGGAATCTTTTACATGGAACGGGAGTTTTTCAAAATAATTTTTATTCGAATTAAGAAGAGAGGAAATTGAGAAAATTGCTCTTCCAATTTAAAAATCGTCAGAATTTGAAAGTCCCTTCTTCATAATTATTTTAAATAAAGAGAGTACTTCAAGCAGTTTTTAGAGTAGACGTAGTATTTCGAATAAGAAATATTTCTAAATTATAATAGAAAACTTTTTCACATTTTTCATGGCGAATCCAGCCTGTTTTAGTTGAAAAATCAACTAGTTGGTTGAAAATTAAATTCTTTTGTTGGAAATTACACTTTTTTGTTGAAGGTGCATTATTTTAATTTGAAATCCACCTCTGAGTGAAAATGTAACTACTGTATTGAAAATCAATTCATCAGCTTTTACTGATCGATTTTTGAATTTAGAAATTGAACTATGTCTTTGCATAAAATTAATCTATATGGTTAAAAATTTACCTTTTTCGCAGGAAATACATTTATTCCAGTTGAATATTCATCTTTTTACCTGAGAATTCACCACTTTGGTTGAAAATTAATTTCTCTAACTGGAAATTTAACTGTTTTATCCTTAGTGGAAAATTATCTTTCATTGTTGAAAATTCAACTATTTGCATGGAAATTTGTCTCTATAGATTGATTAATTATTTCGCTGTAAATTCACATATTTTGTTCAAAAATGGACTTTTTGGTATGAAATTATCTCTTCCTTCGAAAGTTACTTTTCTTGTTCGAAAATTCTTTTTGCGATAAAAAATCCAAGTTAAACAGTTGAATATTTTTCATACCAGTCGAAAATTCATCTGTTTGAAAACTCTTATGTTTGGTTTAGAATTTATTTTCAAGCCAAAAATTGTACTATTCTTTGTACTATTTTTTGTCAAAATTTCCACTTTTCTAGTGAAGGGTTCATCATTCCAGGTAAAAACTCGTCTTTCTGGTTTAAAATTCCATTGCTACATTTAAAAATTTACAATTTTATTTGAAGATTCATCATTTTGCTTGAAAATAGATTTGTTTGAAAGTTGGTTTTTTTTTAATACAAACTGATGTTTTTTTGTTGTAAGTAATTTTTTTCAACTGGAAATTCAACTTATTCCAAATTTATAGTTAAAAATCCATTTGCTTGTTTAAATTCGAAATCTGAGTATTAAAATTTTGGTTGACAATAATTTATCTTTTTACTAAAAATTAATACATCTGTTTGGAAATTTAACTCTTTGAAGATTCTTTGTTTCAGTTACAAACTCTTATGTTTGGTTTGAAATAGGGTTTTCAAATTAAAAATGATATCGTTCCATTTTCAGTTAAAAAAAATGTTTCCAGTTCAAAATTCAACAATTTATTGTTAAAACATTGTATTTTTTTTGGTAGAAAATCAATCTTTTTATTTGACAATCAATCTCCTTGTTCGAATATTCACTTCCATGGTTGAAAATTGAAGTGCTCTAGTTAAATATTTACCATTTTAGTTGAAAATTCATCTTCTTAGTTTGCAATTCAAAATGTTCCACTTGAAGAATCATAATGTTCTCTAAACATTCATCACTTTGGTTTAAAAATGAGCTATTTTGTTAGAAATTCCATTCTTCTTTTGTTATCGCAGATTGATTTTTTCAATTGTAAGTTTCACTGTTCCAACTTTAATGAATATTTTACTTTTAGTTGACCGGTGAAATTAAAAATCTTGACCGGGAAAAACCGGGAAATAACGGGGAATTTGAAATTGTCTGCCAAATCGCCACCCTGAATACATTCTCATGTAGTTATTGATTAGAATTCTATAAAGATTCACCCCAAAAAAAATTGAACTAATTTTTTATTGAATAAATGAACGAAGATCCTGTAAGGTGGATTCCTTAATCCGGATCTTGTAATATTGAATTACAAGAAGAGGTCAGAAATGGATAGAAACATTTTTTTCTTACAGCGTTCTCGCCTTGAGAGACAAATGAACTTGGACATAATTTGGTGCGTGGTTATTTTGGTGGTGTTGTGTGTGGTCGGCGCAGCCGGTTGCAGACTTTGGCTTTCAGCTTACACGAATGTGGGACCAGTTCCTTTCCTGCCAGTTATTCAAGATCCTACCTACGAGGGAATGCTCACATTTTGGACATTCGTCATCATTCTGCAGGTGATGATACCCCTGAGCCTTTACGTTACCCTCGAGATGGCTAAAGTTGGACAAGTTTATCACATCGGCCACGACCCTGCCCTTTACGATCAGGAATCCGGTCGAAGAGCAGAGTGCCGAGCTCTTAATATCACTGAAGAACTTGGACAAGTAAGTTCACTTCATGAATAGTTTATTTTGTTGGAAAATGATTTTTTTTTGTACGATTTAATGAAATAAGAAAGATCAGAGAATTTTTGTATAAGTTGAAAACTAAATTGAATGCGATTATGATTCAATTTTTAACAAGTTCTATGATTATATATTAAATGACCCTTAGGAAATGGTGATCAAGAATGGAAAGTTTTATAGTTTGAGTTAATTCTTTGCGAATGGAGTTGGCCAGTAGGGTTTATTTATAAATAACAAATTTCTTAGTTGGACTTAGAATTGTTGATTGTTTAAATTGTAATTATGATTATTAACAAGTATTTTTGATATTTTTTATTGATTTTTGAGGTACAGATTGTTGATGATTTCCTTGCTATTGTTAAATATTAAGTAATTAACATTACTAGTAAGAACTAACAAAAAATTATCTTTGGGTATTCATCGCATTGAAGGAAAAGTGGAACTAAATATATGGAAAAACATTATAGTTTTTCTTCAATACGAACCTTTCCTATAGTTCTCTTCTTGATGCAAAACTGTGAATTTTTGAAGCAATCGTTTTCTCTGGTTATACTCTCAGAGTCCATACAATATTCTTCAACTTCTTGAGGACGAAATTTAAAATGCAGAATAATAAGAAAACAGAATACTGAGCACGAAGAAAAGGTTAAATATGTGCTAGGAAATATAAATCGTAAGAAATCAGACGCTAATTGAGACCATAAACCTTAATTTCCCCCTTTAATTAACGATCACTATGAATGGATCAACAAGCTAATATTCATAAGAAAAACATTTTTCGTGTGAAAAAACTTTACAATAAATCCAAACTTACGTTCATAATATAAATTATTTTGAAAAATGTTTTCTGTAATCTAAAATAATCCTACGTGATATTTTTGTAAGAAGCTTTTGATTCAAAAATTCATCAAAATAAACGTTAATGAACGATAATTTAAACAATAGTTATTGCTTAAAAAAAAATTTTTAATGTTCTAATCTAATTGATGTGATGGGAATTTTCTAATAGGATTTTTAAGTTCTGAAATAATCATGTTAATTCCGAAAATGAAAAATAAAAAATAAACGATATTATCAGAACAAAATAAACTATAAATACAAATATATTTTTCATTTTGACGTACAAGAAGTGAAGATTTTTCAGCAAAAATGTATTTTCCACAGAACTGAATCAACAAATATGTGAAAGTAGCCAAAAGTAAAAATATTTATTCCTCTTAATATTTACTATTTAATTCATTGGAATATTATTTTAATGATATTTCGTATAATAGGTTTAAAAGAAATTCTAACGGCAGAACGGAATAAATTGTTACAAATTGTAGTATTTTCTTTCCTGAACAAAAAATTGAACAAAATGATCATTTTCGACTTGAAATCACAAAACGGAAACGCGGATATTCTTCTCTCAGGAAGGCCGTTTTATACAAACTTTTATTTTGATAGGTTGACCCGCCCAGAATTAAGATTTGCACGTGAATTGTTATTTTGCGTATATTTAAACTTCTCGGAATTTCTCAAATCTGAAATTTTGAAAGGAAAATGCATAATTTTAATGAATATGATATGGAAGCTTATTGTGAGATTATAAATAAACAGTTTTTTGAAATAAATAGATAAGATTGAAAAATTCTCATAAAAAGTTATGTTATTTTCCCTGCATAAATTGACTAGATATTGAAAATTATTATTATCCATATTCAATTAATATATTTCAAAGGTGAACTCAAATTAAAAATTGTATGCATAATATACGTATTTCATTTTTAGGAATTTCGTAAACTATTGTGTTGACAAAGATTTTTAAAACAAATGTTGAAGGAAAGGAAATTATTCTCATTATTTAATTTTTAATAATTATTTAATTTTATTTAATCATTCAATTTTATTTAATTATTTAAAATTATTCTCATCTGAGAATCATTGTGAATCATGGTATTGGGATTAATTATCCTTCAAACCATCCATTTTTTAAACAATTTTTTTTGGTAGAAAGGGAGTTGAAGAGCGGGATATACTGAATAAAAGTTAGATTCTTAAAAGTTCTAGATATGAAAGTTCAAGATTCACAATAAGCAATTTGAAAAAAATCCTTATGGAATATCAGACACAATACTTCTTTTTATTTAATGTTTGCCATTGATAGGGCCAATTTTAATTGTATTTAAGAATGCTTTCATGCATTGTTTGCTAATTAATGTTAAATTGACCACTAATATTTAATTGGCCTTCATTATTGATGGTTCGTTAATCGCAATTACAATTAATCTTACTAATGAAGAATACTAATTAGAATGATTGCTATTACTCTCTTGAAGTTATATCGAAAGCTCAGGAAAATATTTTCATTTAATTATATGATTGCAGAAACGGCTAGGAAGTTTTTTATTTCCTCAAAAATTTCTTTAGGGATATAATTTTCTGAAATGGGTTGGAAATTGATGGGTTGAGAGCGCCTAATTTTGAGATAAGCTTAAAAAACTGTTTCAGAGAAAAGTCAGGGTAATAATAGAATGCATTTGTAAAAGATAAATTTATTTGTTCAACAGGTCCAGTATATATTTTCGGATAAAACGGGAACGCTTACTGAGAATAAGATGATCTTCAGAAGATGTGCAGTGGGCGGCCAGGATTACGCACACACCGGGGACGGAGAAAATCTGATGCCCTCTACAAGATTAAAAGAGGATTTATTGATAGGAAATTGCAGACATCGCTTGCAAGAGTTCCTGGTTTTATTAGCTATTTGTAATACTGTCGTGGTGAATACACATCCTCATCATGACATTATGAACTCTAGTGGAGTAATCGAAGAACCGCAAAAGAATGGAGGCAGCTCGAGGTACCCTTAACTTAAAAAATTTTTTTAATACTCAAAAATAAAAGATTTCACATACAAATATTGATAATCAATTTTATTTATAGATATGTGAGGCTAGCAGAGTCAAGAAGTGTCACTCCAGTTCCGATTTCCCAACCCACGGAGCCTTCAACTTCACTGCCAACTTTGACATTAACTCCACCTACTTTAGCAAGAACTGCACCAAATCATGGAATTCCTCTTCCGGTGATATCTTCAACTCAAATGCCATCGAACGATTCGCCTAATTTTCGCAGCAAAGTTCTCAGGCCGAGACTATTAAATTTAAGATCAATTCCAAACTTGGGAATGGATCTTGTTAGAAAACTTTCCCCTATGGGTCAAAGAGGAAACCAGTCTGCAGATGATGGGGTGAAGAATGTTGCGGCAACTCCTGAAATTTACGAGGCTGAAAGTCCTGACGAATTGGCTCTGGTGCATGCCGCTCGAGCCTACAATGTTAAACTTATCAAACGAACTCCTCGTAGTGCTGTTGTTTCTTTGCCAGATAATTCCACCCTCGCGTTTGAAGTTTTGCATGTAAGTATTAATTGAGAAGAATTAAACAGGTGTATTTTTAAAATCTTAAGTTTAATCGTTCTAGAATTAATTATTTGTAATTGGTTCTTTTAGGTGCTGCCATTCGATTCCAGTAGGAAATGCATGTCGATCGTTGTACGACATCCCGTCACTGGTGAAATAGTTATCTACAGTAAGGGTGCAGACTCAACTGTATTAGGCGCCTTGTCCTCAACGGATGAAGATACAACAACGACGACGAAACTTCATCAGCAGCTGAATTCTTACGCCCAACAAGGTCTTCGAACACTCGTGATGGCTCGACGAACCCTCGGACTTCAGGAATTTGAAGTATGGCAACAAAGACACGCAGAAGCTGAGATCGCAAACGAAAATCGCGAACGTCGGATCCGGGATTCATACTCGATTTTGGAATCGCATTTGACACTGCTTGGCGTTACAGGAATTGAGGATAAGCTTCAAGCTGGAGTTCCTGAAGCGATGGCAGCTCTTGTAGCAGCTGGAATGGTCGTCTGGGTTCTAACTGGTAATGAATTCTCCAAATCAAATAGCTATTTATTTTAATTGAGTTCTTTAGATGGTAGAAATATTTAATCTGATAAAAATATTATTTTCTAGGGGACAAGCCAGAAACTGCCGTTAATATCGCCTACTCAGCATGTTTATTTACGCCAGCGATGCAGCTGCTGAGATTACAGGCGAGGTCCAAGTCCGTGGCCGAAAGTTTGATTCACGGTCACCTGGAAGCGATCCAGCGAGAAAATGCGGCAAATGACGGGATACAAAGGCAAATGAGCGAATATCATGGCGCTGCGGAAATGGGTTCACTCGAACTTGACTCGGCTGATCGAGTGGCTTTTAGAATTGGAAGTTCTTGGCAACGTCAACGAGCTCTTGTGGTTGACGGAAAGACATTGACTTTTATTCTTGATCCCAGATCAGGACTGACAACTCCTTTTCTCAATTTAACGAGGGTTTGCTCCAGTGTTCTTGCTTGTCGTGCTACTCCGCTTCAGAAGGCATGTTCCTCTGATTCAAATTAGAATTTTGTGAAATCAGTATATAGAGAGGTAATTTAATTGATATTCTTTCCGCAGGCCTACATTGTTAGAGTTGTAAAAGAGCAACTAAAGATGAGAACTTTAGCCATTGGTGATGGAGCCAATGATGTTAGTATGATTCAGACAGCTGACGTGGGAGTTGGAGTTTCAGGTCGAGAAGGAACTCAGGCAATTATGGCATCGGATTTTGCGATCGCAAGATTTGCGATGCTATCGAGGCTTCTACTGGTTCATGGCCACTGGTGTTACGATCGCCTTGCTCGGATGGTCCTCTACTTTTTCTACAAGAATGCGACATTTGTCTTCCTCCTTTTCTGGTTCCAGGTATACTCTAGTTCTCCACAATCAAAAAGTTCTTATTCATTTCAATTTTCATTTCTTACAATTCTGTTTTTAGCTTTATTGCGGATTTTCTGGTGCAGTGATGATCGATCAGATATATCTGATGCTTTATAATTTATTCTTCACTTCACTGCCACCACTCGCTTTGGGTATCTATGATAGAATCGCACCAGAGAAAGTCCTTTTAGCTGATCCGCAACTTTATAAAAGAGGACGTTTAGCTCTTGTTTATCAGCCACATTCGTTCTGGCTCACAATGGCAGATGCTCTGTATCAGAGCATTGTTATCTTCTTTCTCACCGAAGCAGTAAGGAAGCACTCAATTTGATTTAAGTTTCTAATTTGTTAATTCTTTAACTATAAAATTCCTGCTCTCGCATTTCCAGGCTTATCATGACTCGGACGTTGACATTTGGGAATTTGGAACAACTATAACTACCTCTTGCTTAGTTGCGATGTTAATCAATGTCAGTATAGAAACCAGATCCTGGGTAAGTAATAACAAATAAAAATAATATTTCAATCTAATGTTTATATCAGGAAAAATACTGATCTCTTAAATTTCAGACTTTGATCCATGGAGCTGCGATTTTGGCATCTCTTGGAGCATTTTTTGGATTTTGTCTCCTATACAATGCAGTTTGTGTCAACTGTATGGGCTTGCCGGGTTCCTATTGGGTGATGCAGACAGCAATCACCAGGCATGCTTTCTGGCTTACAGTCATTTTAGCTTCAGTTCTCGCCATGTTGCCTAGGTAAATAATAAAGAAAAGTCTCAAAGATGTTAAAATATATACAATTTTTTTCAACTTAAGTATATAAATATATATATTTGTTTATATGCCAGGTTGATATACAGAGCAGTAAGAACAACCGTAGCACCAGACATGATTCAACGCACAGTTGCTGAGTACGCTTCTAAAAACAAAGTGCAATCAAGAGCAAGGAGAATTCAAGAACGAGGCGAAGCAGATTTAGTAGCTTGGTCTCGATCAACTGAACATGCAACGATCAGGTACTTTTTTCATTTACTTTCTGAGAAAGGTTCGCGGAACCTTTCAGTAATTGAAACATTGATTTCTATACTTTTGAATCCATTCTTAATTGAATTATCAGTGGTTAATTCCAGGCCAGGGCATCACGAGCCGAAAAACAATGTGTTGACAACGATAGTTGCCTGAAATCTTCGAAATCCTTTTCAAGGAAAACTATTTCAACTGATTTTGTTGAATCTTCGCCGAATTCTTGTTTAAGACTACTAGAATAGAGAGAAAATCTGCCTGTAAGGAAGAAAGCTGAGAAAGGAATCATCGTATTTATTAATTATAATCATCACTCATTGCTGTGTGATACTATTTCATCCTCGTCAGTGCTGTCACTATTTTTTTAGTCAAGTGGCCTTAATCGCAGACTGTTGTTCGTTGCATTTATTGGCTGTGACTTATAGGGACCAAGTCTGTTCTTAGTTCAATTAGCATCGAAAGATGCTATCGCAATTTGAGAAAAAGTGAACTGTTCAACGAGAGTACACATTTAAATATGTAAAATATGTAAAATAAGAGACATTTTGTTTCAAATTGTGCATAGACGCCTGTAGAAGTATACAAATTAGATGCACGTGTTTTTACGACGACACGTGTTTTGTTATTTAGCTAATCGGCGCTGAAGCCTGTATTACTACATATTATTATTTTAATTTTAGAGAGATATGTGAGACATACTTTATAGATTTTTACGATTACGATGTACCTTAGAAGTATTTGGAGATATGTATTTTGATAACCTATAGACAAGCAGAGGCAAGTGCGTCGCTCTACTAAAGAGAACAGAACGATTTTTTAAAAAACTTATTGATTTTTAGATTAAACTTGTACATACAAAAGCATCTAATTTATTCAATTGTAATTATATTTCTGTATCACCATGTAATGACTGGCTCCCTGTTTTCTTATTTATACTTTTCTGTGCCATGGACACTTTTCTGTATGTTAAATTAGGCAATTTTATAAACGCAATGAAGATGTGAGGCGAATAAATCATGGCTTTATTTGATTCATTAGGTAGAT
Organism: Neuroterus valhalla; assembly: GCA_011762715.2. Taxonomy (NCBI): domain Eukaryota; kingdom Metazoa; phylum Arthropoda; class Insecta; order Hymenoptera; family Cynipidae; genus Neuroterus; species Neuroterus valhalla. The sequence continues at coordinate 13,416 of WSXT02041953.1, read as the reverse complement.
TATTTTATTTAGTGTAAAACCTAATATGGATCATTTTTATTTTTTGTCATATTTGGTCAAAGTAGGCACATAATAAAAGTCATTCATAAAAGTTCCAGAACATTTTTTACTTGAAAATATCAGAGATTTTTGGCATAACATTTTCAAATCTCATCCCTCTATATGATATGCGTATTCAAATTCAAGATCACATAATTCCTTAAGGCCATGTTAAACATGGGTCACGTGACCCAAATTAATGATTTTTTTTGCAACAACTCACGTCTGCACTGCAATAGATATCGAGTTGATATTTTGAGAAAAGCCTTAGAAAACAATGAACTACGTTTGTATACAACATTTGGTTCAAAATTTTGAAAAAAATTCGCAAACAAATTTTTTTGTTGAAAGATTGAACCAAATGTTGTATACAAACGTAGTTTATTGTTTTTTAAGGCTTTTCTCAAAATATCAACTCGATATCTATTTCGGGGTAGACGTGAGTTGTTGCAAAAAAAAGATGTCGGTAAGGTAGGAATCGGGTAAGTTTAACATGGCCTTAATTTTGTTTGAAATTAAATTTATAAGTGGTCAGCAAGGATTGCTTTCTTGAATATTGACTTTTAAATTCAGTGGGTCCTCTCGGACCGTGACTCAATTTATCAATACGTATTTTCATGTTTCAAAATCTACATATATGGTGATAATTATAATTTTTTGTTTTTCCACACATTTCTTATCGCTGTATGAAAATAAAAAATATTAATGATACTAAATTTTAAATATGAAAAAAAACCAGCAACCATCCAAAGGGTCCCACTGCATACATAGGTGTTTAAATTAAAAGAAATAGAAATTTGCTATCATTAATTTGAAAGCATTCGATTTTAGAAACTTGTAATTTTTAAGGGCTGAAAGTTTTGGAAGCGTCCGATTTGAAAGAAATGAAAACTAGGAGTAGGTATATAAATTAGAGAAACTTAATCAATACTAGTTGGAAGTGCCTACAAATTTTCGAGACATTCGGAGTTAGAGGTTTTTAAATTCGAAAAACATGAAAATTTAAAATAAAATTGTTAGAATAATATTATTCCTTAGTAATTTTCAAGTTTTGATTCAGAAATAATGTGGAATTAATAATGTGTGGAATTATGTATTTATCATCCAAAATCGCAAATTTCTCTTTATAACATTATTCGAAATCACTCGAATGGTGGGGATTGTGAGGTTAGGTAGATTGCGAACAAGTGGACCAAGTGGAAGGGGAAACTCCTTCAACTGAATCGGTTGGAGAGCGTTTTTTCTTAGTGTCAGTATTCCCGTTGGCCCGGTTGTGCTAGTCGTGTGGTGTTATTTTTTAAGGATAATTCACGTTCGGTCTTTCTCTTTGTCGTTTTCCATGTGTTTGAAAGTGTCCTGTGATTAAACGTGGTACGTGAGAGTGCATTCTAATTGCTATTCGCAATGCACATTTATTTGACTTTTGACCTTTGAAAAATTCGTGGATGCTTGGAAGTACATAAACAAATGGAGCATCATCAGCAGCTGTTCCTGCTTCCTCATCCTGACCTATCATTTCTCCAAGGACGAATCTATGTTCCAAAAAGGGTAAAATAATTTTTAAAGGTTCATTTGATAAATTTCGCTATAAAATTAATTTTTCTATCATATGTAAAATCCTCAAAAAAAACTCCTGTGGCCTCTGAGTTTTATGTATTTATATCGGCCTGTTTTTTTTTTAAAGGATAGTAACTTTGAGGTGAAAGCCGAATCCGATGTTGCTTGCGTGTATATCAATAAATTCAGAAACGAATACATCGATCCATGAAAATTGAAACAACCGGTATAAACTCCAAGACATTCTGGTTTTCGAACAAAACAACTAAACTCAAAACGTTTGCCTGCATTAGTTGAGTGAACTCGAAATTCATTGTGTGTCTAAAGTGCAAAAGATAAAATAAGACGGGCAGAAGAAGGCAAAAATAGAATGGGGACGTGCATCCTCTGACAAAAAACAGTTTTGGCTGCTGTTGGATAGTATCTTCTCTGCACCCTAATTTCGTGTTTGTTTTTATATGTATTATTGGGTATTCATCATATTTTGTACGGTTTTACATTTGTAAGCTCATATTTATTTTAACCGCATGTAACATAAATTTTTTGTGAAGATTTAGAATCAACTGGGGTACACATGGTCTTTGAAAACATTCCAAGTTTCGTTGTTTCCTTTGAAGACATTTTATTCCGGTTGTCCACTAAAATAAAGAGTTGTTAGAAAAATATTTAGTAAACGAAACATTCGACTTTTGATGTTCAAAGATATGACAAAAATATATTTAGTTAAATTCACTAGCTTAAGAAAGTTTATGCGTACCTTATTTTACTGTAAAAACTTTCTTGAAAATTACAAGTCGGTTCCTAAACATTTTACTGTGATTCATGTGTTAATTCTAAAAGTTTATTGTGAATTTGCGACGATTATTTAAAGAACTAAAAAAATTTTTTTGATATAAATTCTACGTAAAAGTGCAATATTTCACGTGGATCAGTGCTCATAAAAATACGAGTGATCAATCTGGGAAATTTAGAACATAGTATAATCAACACGTTAATCAGTGGTATTTTTATTTCAGTTCTTCCATGAATAATGTGGTCATTTTTTAGCACTTTTTTACTGAGTTGCGTCAAGCTTTAAAATTGACGATAACGTCATTGAACGCAGGTCTGAACCCTGATCTTGAATTTATAAATGAAAGAATAAAAATTGAGTATTAATTGAGTGTTAAATATTTTCTATTATACTGGAGACCAGATTCGTGTGCTGGTGTACAGATACTGGCTTTCTATAGATAAGAGCCTTTACTTATAAAACTTATTAAGAATAAAAGAGAACAGGAGTGCAACATAAAACATTATTTTTAAATGACACGTTTTTCATTGAGATATTTTTTATATTTAGTGATAGAGATTTAGAGATTTTTAGAGATAGGCTTTTATCATAGAGATAAGAACATCCTGTGAGAAAGATACAAACAAAATTAGAGAGCATTTTTGTTATTTTCATTCTTCTAAAAAGCAACTACAATTCAGTTCAAACTTCGAAACCTTCAAGAATAAAGTTTGAACTCACTAAAATTTTAAATCCAGTGAATACATTTCATTTCGTTTTAAGAGATAATTGGGTTTAATATATACTATTTTGTTGAAAACTGCCAGATTTAAGATTAGAATATTATAATTTACCATTTTAAAACTTTGTGTTTCTTAATATTAAATAAAATTTAGTCAAATCTGAGATGAATACAAAATTCTTTGAAAAGTCGTTACATTATCGCAGCTGCAGTTTGATTCACTGCCATCCGGTTGCACATGGGATCTGACCTTTTTCCTTTGCTCTAAAGTTCTAAATCTCCCACTACGAGAGTACATACATTTTCTTAGGAAGAGAGAATTATTCAGCTGTAAAGATAGAATGCAATAGATGATAACTTCCATCGACCTTTCAAAATCGATTGTCGCAGCGAAGGAAACACAAACCTTGCTGATTGATATAGATTATTTACTCTCTTTGATCTGCCGCAAAAGTGCAATTCATTCGGTTGTGACAGATCAAAAAGATAAGATCCTTATTGCAATGTTGAATTAAAAAGTTATGTTTCACCTTAATAACAACAATAAAAAGTACTCATTATTTAAAAAGTACTTCGTATTCAAGATCAAAATTAGAGTCTTGAGCGACATTGCAAAATAGAAACAAACAAGTATTACATGATTGTCGTTCACAGGGACAGTAGTTATCATGATCATGAGATGCGATAATGCAACAGCATATATACTTGTAAGAATTCAGAAATGCAATAGGATAGAAATTTATTTACTCTATGATTCAGTGCATCGTTATTCATCCAGGATTCAATCAGCAAATGCAAGTGATGACTGTTGATTGTTTCCTAGAATGTGGGAGGAAGATCTCACGATCAAATGAACTTCGTCCGGTACTAATAGTCTGATTTTCTTTTTATTTCAAGGGACAAGTTCTGATCGTAAATTTCCAGATAAACATGATATTTTAATATTATTCTCAATTATATATATAATTTCTTGGAAAATCAGTTTTAGGTCTCATGTTCTCCACTCAGGCGCGGCTCCAGAGGGGAGGCCACGGCTGATTTACCCCCCCCCCCCCCCAGCTCAGACTCGAGTTTTCCATATAAGACCAAAAGTTTATCATTTATAATGCTGAAAAGCAAATTTCCTAATGGAATACGTTTATAGAGGAGGCATCATTTTATTTTGAATAACGTACCATTTAAGTTGAGCAGGAATCGAACTCAGCTGATTGCAAGGTTACGTTTTACGATTGTTTTGGTTCATAAAACGAAGTTCTTAAAACCTAAAATATTCTGAAATTGAAGTATCACAGACAATATCAACAATGGTAAATATTTAATTTCTGCCTTCTGGCTGTTTTGAGGCGACTTGAGTTTTTTGATGATACATTTTTTTTGTTTCTTCATTCTTGGCGTCGTCATAAAAAGAAAATGTTCAGTTTTATGATACCAAACGTTCAAGCTAACACCAAGAAATGAAGAAATGCGATATAATCAACTAGTAGTTTTATAAATAAAATAAAAAATAAGTCTTAAAAATCAGAAGACTGTGTGTTCAAAAAATCGAGTCAGAATTATTATATATTATTGTAATTGTTTCTTTGAAGAAAAAATGTGAAGCAATCAAGCACGAAATATGTATCGTCATTCGAGAAGAAAGAAAATAGGTTCTGAAACATCATAATTCAGGATGGCCGTTGAACCGAGAAACTGTGAAATGACCGTGAATTTTTTGGGACCGAGAAATAATAGTGAATTTGTTCTTTGGCTGGGTATTTTACCAGTTTTTTAGAAGAAAAATCTATCTAATCACTTGATATATCACAAATTTTATATCACAAAACATAAAATACAATTTAAAATGAGGTTGACTCCCAACTTTTTTCCAAATGCTGGGTTTAATTGTCAACTTTTTTGTCATAAAATCATTCAGTTTACAATGTGTGATTCTAAAATCTTGTATCATCGAAGATTTCCATTTAAGGTCTTCATTTCTTAGACTACATTTCCAATCAGAAGATTTGAAAGTGCAGTTTTGGAGATTTACAAAATAAAAGATTAAAAGCTTTTGAAATTAAAATATAAATATCAATTAATTATTGATTTTTGAAATTCAACTGTAGTTCATGCATTCGATATTAAACAATAATTGAATGATAGTATTGGGTGATACTAAATCTGTTAAATTAGAACGTCACAATGTTAATTTTAACTGTTCTGTTTAAACAAAATTTTATTTGTAAGTAAAAATGTTGAATTTTCATGTGTAAGTAACAGATAAAAATGTATTTATTTAGAAAAAATGCGAGTAAGTCGAGGAAATACTTAGAATTTTTCCAATAAAATTCTGAAGCTTTTAAAGATTTTGAAAGATTGTAAGATAGTGCAAACATTATCTTAAGATTCTTGGTAAAATTTAAACTGATTTTTTTATTTCGAAAAATTAATTTCAACAGAATATTTAAGAATATTTCGAAGCACACACAAATTTTTATGCATAAATATCAATTAAACGGCTATAAATTTGGAAAAAATTGGAATAAGTTCAAGAGGTATTTAGAAGTTTTGAACAAGTTCAAAAATAATTTGAAACTTCAAAAGTTATCAACAAACTTGAACAAAATTTAGACTTTTGAAGATTTCAAACTAAAAATGAAGACACTTTTCAAGCGTTTTGAAAGGATTCAGAATGCTAAAAAATGTATTATGATTTCTAAAAAAATTGATAATAATTTTTCATTTTGAAAAATTAATTTCAAGAGAATATTTCAAGAGATTTTAAAAGATTCGAAAACTGTAAAAATAATAATCTAGAAGATTTTGAAGTTTTTTCTTTAAATTTTGCAAGATTTATCAAAATTTTAGGTGAAATTCGAATCATTTCATAAGGTATTCAGAAGTTTTGAAAAAAATTCAAAAATAATGAAAAATTTGTAAATATTCCAAAAAATGGAAAAATGTAGATTTTTAAATATTTTGAAATAAAATTTGATAGATTTCAAAGTATTTTAAAAAGTTACGAGATAAATTAAAGTTACAGAAATATCCCAGTGGATGTAGAAAGGATCATTACGCGCTTCGCAAAGGGTGGAAATAGACGCCTAAATTTTGCTCTTTGAAAAAAATCTTTTTATAGTTTATGATTGACTTCGAAAATTTTATAAATAGTTTAAACTTGTTAATTACTAATTATACCATAGTGGACAAGGCGTGGCGTGTAAAATTAAAAATATCTTTCCTATTCAAACGAATTTTAATTATATTTAGAACATTCATGATTAACATATTCATGTTATTTATAATGAAAATTCCAAGCGAAGAAATAACCTTAAAATTATTAATAATCTCCCCCTTGACAGTGGAAGGGGAAGGCCCCGAAGCCCTTCTCTGGATCTGGGCCTGTCTCCACTTACGATTTAGAATCTAGATAAAAAGATTTGAAAACTCCTAACAGTACACATTTTTAGATTGATTCATTCATAAAAAAATTGGAGACAGAAATCTAAGATCCAGACTAGAAGTCGTCCTTCAAATTCTCAAAAATAATTGACAATAAAGCTTTTTTCCGTTCTTATTATCACAAATCCTGTTTTTCACAAAAAGATAAGTCTCTTTATCAGAGTGTCTTATATATAATTAAACCTAACACTAGCGATGCTGTTTTCGAGAAGAAAAACTTGCACCGGCTCGTTCGTTATTTCCATTCTAATAGTGAGTGAGCAACCGCTAATTGTTACCGGTCTCGTGCTAATTGATCCCGGTTGGTTGTCACAAGCAAAAAATTCTCACGTGTTTGCGAGGTCGTTGTTCACACAAATTTAGGGTTTCACGATTTCGTTTTCATGCTTTCAAGAAATATAGGAAGCATACATAATAAAGAATAAGTATTTCCCTTTTCAATCTTGAGAGTATCATCAACGAGGTTCTGACCTCGCAGTGGTTATGCAAATAGGACATTCGATAATGGCTAGTGTTTCACGTGCTTTGAAAAAAAGGGAGATCGACTGCACTAATGATCGTCCAGCTTATTATTTACGATATCCCGGTAGTAAATAATAATATTCTTCGTAACTCATAATTATAATATTTGCGTTTACGTCCTTGGGAAGGATTATAGCTACCGGTTTGCATTAAAATCACGTGGATCTGATTTATAAGGAAGCAAAAGTTATCGAATTGGATTCATTCTATATTAAATTTTGCTGGTTATTTTTTACTCCCGGAGGAGGGGGGGGGGGGGATCATCGATACGTTTATATGAATTTAAATTTGGTACTTTGAATTTTTGAGAGTTTTTAACTCGTTTTTTGATTCAATCTTCCAGATGTAAATATAAATTTATATTATCACAAAAACGTACTTGTCTTTTTCTGATTTGTAAAATATTAACCACGGTTTAAGCAGAACACTTTCCTCATTCAAGAAAAAAATGTTATTTACGTTCGAGTTTTCAAGAGTTTGATTTTGGAGGGGAAGTCTAATTTAATTCTTTGAAAATCAAATTTTGGAAACTTTGTTTGGTTTCAGGTGAGGCTAGAAGTTCCTAATGACGTGGAGGAAAGACCAAAGAAGTGATCTGGCTTTTTCAGCAGCAAAAGATAAAGGATGACGGTTTGTTATACAGCTGAAGTTGCCACCTGCAAGGGCCTTGGATGCTTTTTAAAATTATTACTAAGGTAGGATTTTTCTTGAATTGAGTAATTGTTTTGAAATTGGCTACACACTTACTAATTTAACACTCTTGAATGAAAAAAAAAAGTTGTTTCAAATACAGAAGAGCTGAAGTTAATACCTATTCTACTATAATCTGATCCAAACTGAAAAATTGTTATTTGCATTTGGTGAATATTTTCTTTTCCTCTCTATAAAATATCTCTAGACTCTAGTTTCCTGAAAAATTCCGCAAATGCATCTTTCTTGGAAAATTATTCCAGGATAACCTGATATGAAAATAATGAGCCTATGTTTACGAAAACTTGAGTACCTATTCTTGTTTCATTCAACTTTCATGGCCATTTTTCAGATTTTAATTTTACTTTTTCCATCTCATAATTTGCGGTTTAAATTTTTCCATATTGATAGGATTATAATTCATTCTCACATATGTCCACCTTGAACTCAAGATATAACTGACAATGAAGGAATGTTTGAGTACTCTAATTCAGAATTATCTGAACTGAGTGATTCATTACTGTTAACGCGATTGGAATTGTTAAAAAACATATTGCTCTCTTTAACTGTATGAATGAAGGAAGAATCAAATAGGCAATACCAGATGTTTCCCAGCAATTTTATCGAGTTTGAAATTGCAATCAATCTTTTTTGATTGCTTCACTTGAAATCGAGAATTCTTAGATCTATATTTTTTCATGGAACACAAATATTATCGTATGAAATATTATGAATAATGGTACTAAATTTGGCGAATGATGACTCCAAAATCCAACATCAATCCAAGTCAGAAATCTTCTCCAAGATTTCCACTTAAGAGTTACATGATGTCATCGAGGATGTATGATAAACTTCAAAGCAAACTTAGTCTCCTTTGCATCTTGAGATTTTGAAATATTCTCAACTTTTAGGTTCAATAACTACATGCTTCTGTTTCTAAATTTATATTCAAAATCATAAATAATTGAAAAATTCTACAATAAAAATGTTCGCTCTCAGTATGACGTCATCTGATAAAAATTGGAAAGGATGATCGCATAAATCAATTAAGAATGAAATTATGTTCTAAGTAGATGAATCTGTTTTTATAAATCAGTATTCAAGTTTTTTTTAACGTTCGAGATTTAATTTTTAACTGTTCTACAATCTTAGACGCTCTTCATATTTCCCAGCAGTTAAATTTATAAGATTTTGACTTTGAAGGCGTCCAAACGGATTTGAAGATCTTACTTAGAAAGTTTATATGCTCGATACGAAAATACTATCAGTTCGAAAACTTCAATTTCTAAATTCCTAATCTTGGAAAAGCCTAAAATATTATTGAGAAATTGTGGAATTTATTTATACAAATTCAAAAATTGTATTCCGCTGCTGAAACTGCAACTTCTACTTTGTAATGCAATTATGTTCGGAGAAATAGGATCGATGTTTGAAACGGTGTCATGTATGTTTCAACCCGTCAGATATAATCAGGGCCTTTGCGTTCTGAAGTATAATCAGCACACATTGACTCAATTCGCTCGAACTGTATTTCCGTCCCTCTAATCACAAATTCTTGTTTCCGTACTGCTATAATAATTTGAAGGTTTCATTTTAATTTGAGTCAATTTTTGATTATACATTGAAAATTTGCTTTCAGGTATAACTCTTCAAGTTTCGTATTCGAATCTGGGAGGGTCAGGGTCTCGTGAGAGGTCATCGTCAATACTTATCACATTGAGAATCTGGGTTTTTTCAAGGCTTTTTTATTGACAAAGACCTTCTCGGATGAATTTTTCCCTCTAGTAGGATTCTGAGATCTTAAAATTGCACCATGACTCGGGCTGTTGACGTAATGATATTGTACCTCGCCTATTTTTGTTTCCCATTCGTGCCAACTTTTCACTATTCAGTACTTCAGGTGTAAAAAAGTCATAAAGAAGAATGAGTGAATAAAAACTCAATCCTCGTAAAATAGAAGCAAACTATTCTATTCAATGAAACTTGTCTAACTTTTGAAGAAACTTAATTATTTTCATTATAATTATATTTTGACTGTAATAAGTCAGAGGGAAGTCTTTAGCAACAAATAGAGACTTCTCTATTCAATGTTAAATAAATGAATAGACTCATTATTTATTTCAAGACAATTGGCTTTAAGAGATATTTCCGAAGGTGCGATATTGCAAAATAGACCTGTTCTTAGAATACGTCAAATTTAATATCGCGTGTATTCATTTGACTGCATTCAATAACGTGTCACTCGAAATAAGTTTCTTTTCATTTCCTGCTTGATCGAATAAACCTCTGAAGAATTCATAAAATTTCAGAAAAGAGGGCGATGGATATCTTTCGCATAGTTTCTTCTTCTTGAATAACTTCTTGAATAACTTCTTGTCGTCTCTCCTGACCTTTTTGTTTTTTGTAGAATAGTTGGACAAAAGAGGAGTAATTAAATTAATGGAATAATTATTTTGCCCCCAATAATTTATTATTGCAAGCTGCAAGAGTGGTCACTCCGGCTTCAGCTAGCTTCTTCCTTTTCTTATTCTATTTACTATCTATTTTGAAGAACCAAACTGATATAAAACAAATGCTTATCGGACACTGGTATTTTTGCAAGGAGTTACAAGGGTTACATTTATTTGTTTCAAATTTATTTCTAGCGAATAAATTTTGCCAGCTGCGAGAGGGCGTAATGCCAGCGCATGATTTGTAGTCCGGTGCTCATAGACACTCCGTCGTCGGTTTATTTTCATACGCATGACAACTCTGGCTCGATATCAGAATTTGAGTTCGTCTACCGCTGTTTGAAAATTAAAACGATTTTCATACAACTTTAAATGTTGATAGATAATTTTTTGTTTTCGTTTATGGACTCCATTCTTAAAAAGAGAATTCCTCTCATGAAGATATAGGATAAATAAACGATTCTTAAAAGAATGGTCTGATAAGCCAAATCCATACTTCGAATTGCTTCGAATCTCTATCAGTTGGATATCAGACATTGGTAACAATTAACGAAGACAGACCTAATTTAATTATTTTAAAAGTGTCTCCGTTTAGAAAACAAACTTTCAGGAATAATTTTTTTTCGTGACTTTAGTTAAAAGGAAATAGAAAAGAAAAATCGAGAAATCAATGTCAGTCACGTCAAAAGTTCTGCGGTGAAATCTATTGTGATTATTCGAGCATTGCGATAAGGCACTTCTAGTGCATACAACATGATGCGTAATGCATTTTCAAATGGTTTTACGTTATTTCCCTTACGGTTCAATAGTAATCGAAGGAGGTTCCTATCATTTGATTGAAAAAGATTAGCAAATACCTAGTTACAAAAATTTTCGTGCATAGATCCAGGGTGGCGACTTGACCGGGCAACTGGGAAATGACCGGGAATTTTATTGACTCAACCTAGACTATTGTAAATTCTATCGAAAAAATACGAGAAATGACCACTTTCTTTTTATAAATCAGAAAGATATCTTTTTATTTGATTTGAAGAATGTAACGCTCCTTTAATCTGATTCTCAAAGCATTTAAATACATCTACCATAAACGTCATCAGAGGAAGAATTTATTCTTTTTCCATTATAAGGAAAGCGTTTTGCAAATTTGTTGCTCTGTGAAATTTTTGTAACTGACTCAAATTTGATAATCGAATTGATGATAGCCCAAACCTACAGAAAGAATAATTATCTTCATTTTTCAAAAAAATTTGTTTATCACGTTTTGTTTGCTTTTCCTTATTTATCTGAATTGGGACATGGAATTTCAGAAAAATTATAGTTCTTATTTTAGGGCAGGGAGTTTCAGTGAAGAAGTACAATAATTTTACTTGGAATATGGAATTTCTAACATGGATCGGGAACGTTTTTAACTAATTATAATTCGGATTAAGAAGAGAGGAATTTTAAATAATCGTTCCACCAGTACAAAATTCGTCGCGATTTTAAAGTTCCGCTTCCTAATTTTAAATAAATAAAGTGCCTCAAGCTTGTTTACATTGTTCATTGCAAATCCATCCTTTTTGTGTTGAAAAATCAACTCCTTGTTTGGAATTAAAACTTGTTGGTTGAAAATCAAATTTTCTTGTTGAAGTTTCATTATTTCGATTCAAAATTCATCTATAGTTGAAATTGTAACTACTTTGTTAAATATCAATTCAACATTTTTGGTAAAAATTCAAGTATTTAGTTGAACGTTCATTTTTTAATTTGGGAATTAAACTATTTTTTTGAGAATGAACTTCGTGGAAAATTTGCCTTTTCTGTAGGAAATTATTCTTTTTGGTCAAAAATTCATCTTTTTGCTTGAAATACATCTATTCATTTGAACATTCATCATTATACCTGAAAATTTATTAGTTTGGTTGAAAATCAATTACATCAACTGAAAATTCAAATGCTTCATTTTTAGTGAAAAATTGATCTTTTCTAGTTGAAAATTCGACATTTCGGTGAAAATTTGTCTAACCATTTTATTGAAAAAATGTATTTTTTGGTTGAAAATTAATTTGTTGGCCGGAATTGAACTATTCTGCTTAAATGTTTATCATTTCAGTTGAAAATTCGTCTTTCTGGTTTAAAATTCAACTACTTCAGTTAACAATTCACAATTTCATTTGATTCTTCGTCATTTTAGGAATAAATGTTATAATTTGTTTGACAGTTTTGTTTGTTTTTTGGAAGGTAGTTTTTTTTTGTTATAAGTAAATTTTTCAACCGAAAATTTAACTTATTCCAATTGGAAATTCCATAGTTTCTTTTAAAAATCTATTTGTTTAGTTGAACATTTTTTCAAGTTTAAAATTTGATCAATCAAATTTTCATTTAATAATCTCTTTCACTAAAAGTTGATTTATTTGTTTGAAAACTCAACTCCTCCAGTTAAAGATTCTTTTTTTAGTATAAAACGCTTATGCTTGGTTTAAAATGGATTTTTTGAACTAAAAATGTTATTCTTCCATTTTTGGTTGAAAATGATCATTTTTTGACTTTGAAATTCGACTATTTTGTTAAAACATTATATTTTTTCTTAGAAAACGATTCTTTCTATTTGGAGAAGAGTCTTCTTGTTTGAATATTCACCTTCAGGGTTGAAAATTGAAGTACTCCAGTGAAATATTTATCTTTTTAATTCCAAATTCATCTTGTTTTGAAATTTAACTGTTCTGGTTAAAGATTCATAATGCTATTTGAAAATCCATCACATTAGTTGAAAAATGAACTATTTTGTTGGAAATCTGTTTTTTTTTTGTTGTCGTAAATTAATTTTTCCAAATGTAAGTTTAACTGTTTCAATTTTTGTACAAAAAATGAGATTTTTTTGTTAAAAACTAGATTATTCTTTTCCAAATTGATTTATTTTGCAATGTTTGATCTTTTTTGGTAAAGCATGTTTAGAATAAACGTAATGCATAAAAAAAATGTTTGCGTTTTGCGACAAATATAAATATACTACTCCCAGTTGACCGGGAAAATTGCAGTTTCAAGTGTAATATGTAGATTAGAATTAATCTTTAGTCAATGTTATATAAAATATACAATTTATTGTAATATAGTAATTGAATAAAACTTTCACCACCTTAGTAAATCGCATTAGAAACATACTATGAAAATTTAATCACCTGCATCAATCAGCATACGGCAAGTATCAAATGTGTGATGTATAATCC
>WSXT02041943.1:0-13302 GCA_011762715.2 Neuroterus valhalla | reverse complement strand
TCTTCACGTGAAAATAAATGATTCCACAAAATAGAAAATTTTTCGATACACAGACATGCCAAATTGTAAGATTTGTTCATAAAAATTTTGTATAACAATAACAAATGTTGTTTCATGGAACTCAAATGTGTATCATTCTTGTTCTTAAGATGAAAATGAATGATTCCACAGAAAAGGAAAATTTTCGATGCACAGATATGCCGAATAAAATAATTTGTTCATAAAAATTTTTGATACCATTGACGGGTGTTGTTTCATGGAACTCTTATGTGTATGCGTATGTATGAGGTTGCTTCCTCTTTTATTTTTCCTCTTTTTTTCCTCCACGTTTTTTTTATTAATAGGTTTACTCGAAGGTGTTTGTCCAAATCTAGTTGTTGTATTCTTGGTTTTTCATTTAATTGGCAGGAGTTGCAGATTTTAACTCGAATTTCGGACGTTGAAAATGAATTAAATTTTGATTTTTTTCAATTTCAAATTTCTTATTTTTTAGATTCCTTCAACTCAGGATTGATGAATTACAAAACAATGTCGTTAGGCCTAATATCGAATCCACAGCTACTTTTCTAAATGATTACAATTGAGACGGTCTACAACTGAATTTAATAAGGAGATCAATAAAAAGTAGAATATGCAGGCGAAATAGTTAAAGCACCACTTAAAAGTTTGGATCTGGAATATATATGAATATTCATTTGAAATATCTACAAATTAAGTGACGCAAAAATTGTGAAATAGCCACTGCAACACATTATAAGTTTAAAAAACAGTTCATTACATCTAAAAGGATAATTAACATATATTAATTGGAATTCCCGTAACAAGGATCAAGATCCCTATTCTTAATTTCAATCAGCATAAATTTTCAGTTATATAAATTCTTCTCGATACTTACTATCATTTCTATTATGTAAGGTAAGCGGCCTATATAACCAGGTGAAAATATAGTTATTTGAGGAATTAATGTTCTGACAATCCTCCGAAAATTACTTGTATTTGAAATAGGATTAGAGAAACACTGCCTATTAAATAATTAATTTTTGCAACACCCACCTCAAAAGTAGACGTTTTTATATTTCTGAATAGTGCCTGAAGGACCTTATTTCACCAGGCTGTGTGCAAACAATGTTCGCGCATGCGCAGCTTGAAGACAGCTTACTTCAGGTTCTGGTGAAAAAGCTGCGCATGCGCAATTTAGGGGTGAGGCACTTTGGACACTTAGCCCAGTCAATAGAGACATTTAAATAAGAAAAATTTCGGGGTCCAATTTTTGGACGTAGAAAGTTTTCTTCTAGCGTCAAAATTAAGGTTTCACAGTCTTTCCCTTAAATTTGTGTACGCTAAACCCGCCATCTTTAATTTTCGTTTTTTTTTTTTTTTTTTTTTTTGGTTACCTCACGTAATTTTTATTTTACAACGAAAATGGTAGAAAACAAAGTTGGGAAGAACTGTCTTCCCCACATTTTTCATTCAAACAATTTTTCCAGATTAATAATATTTATTGCCGATGTCGAGAAAAAACTGCGTAAAATTGTAACATGGGCGCAGTTTTTCCAATTTTTCGGCCATTTGCATAAAAAATAAGTGCCATATTCAAATGGCAAAGTTGTAGAACATGAAATTTCCAATAACTTCCGTATCGGAAAGTTTTCTATACGGACCGTACATGACGGTCGGGAACGCGCTCATTATAGCGCGAGGTGGTAATCTGGCCACATGACGTTGTATTACGAGTCTCGCAGCCGGAAGAGCGTTTTTGGAAACGCGCGGCGTATACACAATTTTTCGCAGTTTTTTCTCGATATCGACAATAAGTACTAATAATTCGAAAAAATTATTTCAATAAAAAATGTGGGAAATACAATTCTTTGCAACTTTGTTCTCTACAATTTTTGGTAAATAAAAATTACGCAAGATAAACAAAAAAAACGAAAATTCAAGCTGGCGGATTTAGCGTACAGAAATTAAGGGTCAAGACTGTGAAGTCTTAATTTTGACGCTAAAAGAAAACTTTCTACGTCAAAAATCGGACCCCGAAATTTTCTCTCTTCACACGCCTTTTTCGATCTCTGTTGACTGGGCTAACTGGCATTTGTAACTTCAAACGCTGGTGTTGGTATGTTCATGCTTCCGCAAGTTTGCATATACAATGATACGGATTTGACTTCATACTGTATACTGGCAACATCTGGAAGGGAATGTGAATACCACTTATTTGATTGAGAGCAGTTTAGATAGGACACTATAAATACGAGTATGTGTATCCACCATTTTGGGTCCATGGAGCAGAGGGAGTATGTATACAAAGTGTACATTAAACGTGAGAACTGAAGCTCAATTGTGATAAAATCAGCTTTGATATTGAAAATATTATCTTGAATTTGTTTATAGACGCGCTAGGAAACGTGTTTGTGAATATTCTTCTTCCAGAGTGTTCTGAAATGGCATGTGGAAGCTGCAATATTAAAGACCATATACAGCCCACACATGTGCTTTAAACCGTGAGTTAATAACTTATTTATTTAAGTGAACATAAAACAAGACAAGACTAAATAACACTAGTGGAGAGAAGTTTTTAGCATTTTTACGTTCCAATTGCAAATTTGAGTCAAGGTGAACATAACCTTACTTTGGACTGTATACCATGTGCATTGTATGATGTACGCCAAAAAATCAATTCTCGCGCCCAATGCACACTTTATATACATACTCCATCTGCTCCATGGACCAAAAATGGCGGATGCACATACCCATCTATTTAGAACTCTAGTTTCTCAGCTGTGGCAGCGGAGCAGTGGATTGTGGGTAACTGGAGACAGTCTGACAGCTAGTGCTTCGAGATCTGTTTTGTTTCAATTTCTCGAATTCTTGCATCTTTTTATTTCAATGAACTGTTAGAAACAATGAAACCTTCCACACTTTGGTCTCAGTATTCAATGTGAAAATCAACATAAGTGACCCGACATTATGTAAAACTTGAAACCTATACAACTGCCCGACATTTTTATCCCTCTACTAGTCATTTTCATTTTGCGCTGGATACATTGCATCTTTGCAAAGACTGAAATGCCCAAAAAAAGCTACTATTTGATGTTACAATAAGGAAAATAATGGTTTTGGCTATTTTGTTTGTCAGCGTAACTACTCGGTTTGTTAAAATGACACAGCGGGTAGTACCATCATCAAAGAAAATTGTTTTGCCAGATTTTTTTTTCCAATTTGATGTAATATTACTAAATTATTTATTTGATTTTCTTTCAGATTGTCAAAGAATCACACCTAGGGCTCCTCGTGCTAGCAGACATGGAGGAGGTTTGGAATTCGAGTGTCCAGAGGAATTTGGGTATTATCCTCATCCTAGAGACTGCACGCAGTATTACGTCTGCGTCTTCGGCGGAGCCTTGCTAGAATCTTGCACTGGTGGTTTAATGTACAGGTTAGTAAGAAATATTTTCTCTTTTGTTATTAGGTTTCTAAATTTTTCTCTTGACGTTTGAGTCTTGATAGAATTCGTATTCAATTGGATTTTTTAGCGATTGACAAAACATAAGAATGTTTATAACGTCAAATAAAGTATCAGTTTTTTATGAATGAGATATACAAATATAAATATTTCGAGTGATTACAAACGCTGGCTACTTTTAAAGTAAAAGGAATACATAAAGGTACGTACTTCAAGGATAGCAAACAAGGCGCCTCACAGTGGTTCAAAATTCCAAAAAGCTGGCCGAAAATCAGAATCTCGATATTTCATTTCGTTCGAGTACCCATATAAGGTTTTTAAGGTCGCTGATTTGGGAATTGAAGTTAAAAATCCAAAATTCAAAATGGCGGACATTTTTCTAAAATTTACACTCCTAGTAAGTTATTGATCGAAAAAGTTTGTATGACATGGAAAATTCTCGTGAAGGTATGTTCATTAATCATAAATAATGAAATATGTATAATTCGCAAACATATGTACGATGTGTGCGATGTATTGCAGGGAAAAATTGTATCTTCTTTTGTGCCCGATTTACAAGTTCACGTGGAGGATTCTTTTTTCTCCTGCGAGTTCCTGTGTCGAGATTTGTTGTTTCTATGGAGGAAAAAAATATACTTTTCGAAACCGTTTTCACTTGCTGCCCCGAGCTGCCCCATTTCGGAAAAAGTCGTTTTTTCAAATGTCCGCTATTCTATGTCCGCAATTTTGAATTTTGAATTTTTGACTTCATTTTCGAAAACAGCAACCCCAAAAACCCCCTAATACTCATTTTCAAGTAAATGCATGGCAAATTTAGAAAATATCCGCCGGTTTGTATTTTGGATTCTCGACTTCATTTTCGAAATCAACGACCCCTAAAACCCCTTAATACGCATTTTCAAGTAAATGCATGGCAAATTTTATAAATATGTCCGCTATTTTGAATTTTTGATTTTTGACTGCATTTTTGAAATCAGCGACCCCAAAAATTCCTAAATACGCATTTTCAAGTAAATGCAAGGCAAATTTTAGAAATATGTCCGCCATTTCGGGTTCGTCGTTTTGCATTTTTATTTTTCGACTTTACTTTTGAAATCAGCGACCCCAAAACCCCTTTAATACTCAATTTCTAGTAAATGCATGGAAAATTTAAGGAAAATGTCCGCCATTTTGGGTCTATCATTTTGAATTTTGGATTTTCTACTTTATTTTCGAAATCAGTGACCCCAAAAACCTTATATCGGTACTCGAACGAAGTGAAATAAAATTCATCATTTGTTCTCAAAATTGAACTTTTTGTTAAAAAATCGTCTTCTCTACTCAAAAATTATTTTGTCTTATTCTGAGTTCATTATTTTAGTCACAAATTCAACGTTTTGCTTGAAAATTGTAGTAAAAAATTATTTGTTTGGGTTGGAAGCACATTTCCTTGGTTAAAAATTAAATTATTTTGTTGGAAAATCGTCTTTCCAAGTAGAAAATTCATATTCTTGGTTGAAAATACATCTTTTCCGTTAAAAATTCAATTATTGGTTCGGAAATTGAACCCTTGTCTTAAAATTGAAATTCAATCAATCGAATTGCTCGAAAATTGAATGGAGGTAATAGAAAACTATTCTTTTTATAAACTTATGATTAAAAAGATATTGGAAAGTCATCCGATTGTAAATTTTTTACCCATAACATATAATTTATAATAATGTAGACGATAGAAATATTTTTATAGGTCTGCAGACCCTTATCCCATTTTTCCGATTGTTCTTTTGACTTAAATTCAGTTTTAAACTTCTAATTCAAACTTGGTCAGCAAAATTTCAAATGCTGCCGCATGATGATTTGAGAACACGTGGGATCAAAAGTGATTAGACAAAAACAAAAAATAGAATCGTGAATTGCTCAAATGAATCTTGATAAAATAAACGTTAGAAAAAGGAAGAATTCGGCTAACATTTTCACGCTTTCCTGCGGTAATCTATGGCTCATACAACGACAATTCGCTCATTAAATTTAATATTTTCCCTGTAAGATGTTCTCCCATAAATCACATTTTTCAACTCCTGCAGTAAAATTTCGCCATCCAATCTAATAATTCATAAACCCTCACTAGATTTTTTTTTCCAATTTGTAAAGTTGGAAAAAATTTAAATGCCAAGTGAACCTCATTTTACGAGGTATATTAACCTCACGGCCTTGACAGTCATTTTCTGAGCTGCTCATCTCGACTGGGATAAGAGGAATGTGAGTCATCTGTTTTGAGATTTACATAATCCTCGTTGGCTGGTTGTCTCGTTGACCTAGTCACGCTCGTCTCGTCCCAGAATTTCAATTTCACTATAGATTAGGCTTACTCGTTTGCTCATTACTTTCAGTTTCAATCTATACTACCGTTGCAACCTTGACACTTTTGTTTCAATATACTTAACTCTTCTACGCAGGTCCTCTTATAAGGGAATAACATGTAACCTTGGCGTTCTTGTCATTTTTTCTGAAAAAATGACAATTAGAACCAGACGCTGTTCTACTGCTCCAAAACTAGAAGCAAATTAAATGATATGAATAAACTCAGGAAAATGATATGAAGATAAAAAAATATAAATTAATTAGATATTGGGAAATAACCTGAAGCCTAACTGGAATTGAAAGCTATGCGTTGAATTTTATCTATTTGTACAGCGAATGTTGAAATGTAGAATAGAAAATAATCATTTCATTTCATTTAAGTTATCTTGGTCAGTTACATCAGGAGTAACCTGATGGATTTTAATCCCTAAGGTATGGAGAATATTTCTATCCTAGTTTGAATTGAAAATAACAATGCATGCGTCTGTAAGAAATGTCGAAACACTCGCACTCATTTTTCTATCTCGCGCAGTAAAAATTCCGAAATTCAATAAAGGATTACTTTTCCAGCCCGCATCAGGCTGCTTCGATTCCTACTGTTTTGTACACGGGAAGGTGTCCCCAATAAAGTGGCTTTGAAATTTTCTGCCCTAGCTTGCCCATCTTCTTTTGGAACGATTTCTTTGAGGCGTGCGGTGCACCGTTTCACGTGCCTGGCGCGGCGCAATCTTTGAGAATACTAATCCCTGTCGTCGAATGTTTTGACCAAATCGTTTCTTATTTGTCAATATATTAATGTAAGTGTTAATCAACTTATAATCATTAACAGAAATGATTATTAAATTGTTGATTTACTTGTAATCGACATAAAAATTTATTTTTTAAATGTAATAAACTTCTTACAGAACGGAAAATTGGATGCGCAATTATTTTAAAGAAATTTATCAAATTATCGTGAATTACCGTAAATTTCCGTAAATATATGGAAATTGTTGAATTTACTTTTAAGTTATTTACCTTGAGTTACCATAGATTACCTTTGAAATCAGTAAAAATTACCAAAAATTTTCATCAATTTCCGGAAATTTTCAAATTTAATTTTAGTTATTTATCATGAAATACCCAAAATTGCCTGTAAAATTAGTATAAATTACCCCCAATTTTCATAAATTTCCGGAAATGTATGGAAATTTGTCAAATATAATTGGAGGTAATTTATGGTAAGTTACCATAAAAAACCTGTACGATTAGTATAAATAATCGAAATTTTTCATAAATTTCCGAAAATTTTTCGGATTTAATTTGAGGTAATTTATGGTGAGTTACTATATTTTCTTGTAAAATTACCTTTAATGACAAAAAATTGTCATATATTTCCGGAATTCATAGAAATTTTCTCATCGAATTTTGAACGTCTGAACTCCTCTGCAATCATGCTTCCTCTTTTCGAAATCCAATATGGGCTAAATTCATGACATAAAATTTTTACAAAATGAGCCGCCATTTTATGTCCGCCATTTTGAATTTTGAAAAACAAATATCATTTTCGAAATAAGCGACACTAAAAACGTAAATGAAAGTTGATTTTTATTCCATTCTCTATTTTTTTATGCAAGTCGGCCGCCATTTTGTGTCCGCAATTTTGAATTTTGAAAAACAAATATCATTTTCGAATTCAGCGACCCCAAAAACTTCCGGATATCAACCTCTCAACACGATTTTCATATGTTTAGGGGTTTTGACCGGAAATTTGGGATTTTGAACCACTATGCAGCGGAGCAAAGAAGGTGGTCTCTTCTCACAGAGAGTTGTATTTAATTTATCAATTAATTATCAAGTCGTGTCGAGCATTCTTAGGACCTATGAAACAATGGTTAAGTGTCACTCATTGTCAGTGAAATTAAGCGCGGGAATTAAAGTATGGAGTTGAAAGTGAAGGATATATTGTTTGCTGGAAATAGAAACAGCAAATACTCGACTCAAAGTTGGTTCCCAAGTCTTGTTATTGTTACTTGACTCGTGAGATAGTGTAGAGTGTTCCAAAAATGAACGGAAGGAGACCATTTTAGGAATGCAAGTGAAATAGT
Organism: Neuroterus valhalla; assembly: GCA_011762715.2. Classification (NCBI taxonomy): domain Eukaryota; kingdom Metazoa; phylum Arthropoda; class Insecta; order Hymenoptera; family Cynipidae; genus Neuroterus; species Neuroterus valhalla. Next base: position 5,412 of record WSXT02041943.1, on the reverse strand, counting down.
CAGAACTAGAAAAGAGAGAAAATCGTCTCATTTTAGTTTACATACCACGGTGCATAGTATAATTTTGGTACATAATCTACATTACATTAAATTGTACCATTACATTGTGTGGTATCACAATAAGCTATATTGTAGCATACTGTAGCACACTTTAAAATTATGTACCATACTGCATCACAATGTACTATGAAGTATCATATTCTATAATACCGTATCATTATGCACCAAACTATATCATACTGAACATTAGGGTGGTCCAAAAATGCATTAGAAATTTTTTTTTCGGATATGTATGCAAAACGCCCGGAAATTTGTTCGAATTCACAAAAAAATAAACGCATTTCTTTTCTTTTCAAATATAATATTTAGAGGTGGCGCTATCCCCATGAAGTTCAACACATATTTACCATAAGAAAAAAAAACGTTTTTGTCAATTTTATTCATAATTCACAATATTTAGTAAATCGAGTTGCAAATTCATCACATCTCTCCACAATCAGTCACAGAATGCGAATAAAATATTACTTATGAAATATCACCCCCATCACTCTGTTTTATAGGGTCCCAAAAAACCCCATAAGTGAAAAAAATGGGTTTTTCGAGTTTTTGACGCTAATTTTGATTATTATGTGGTTTCTTAACGCAGATTGTATCAAATGCATGAAATATTACTTTCTTCTGATAATTAGATGTTTACTTAAATTCTCTAAACAATTTATAATTGTTTTTACCAACTTTCTCTTAGAAAAGGGTTAGAAAGTCAAGGTTTTTTCTGAATTTTTCAACTCTTTTTCAACGTTCCAGTTGAAGCGAGGTAATAATCAATTGAGGATCTAAAATGATTGTTTTAACAGTTTTTTATAAATTATAACAATATTCTCTTAGAACAATGCTACAAAGTTGCGGTTTTTTCTGAAATTTTTAACCTTCTGTCCACTTTTAATTGAAAATAAGTAATTATTTAATTTAATTTAACAAAAATAATTGTTTAAACAAATTGTAAATGTTTACAGCTATCTTCTTCTAGATAAGTACTATATATTTGCGGTTTTTCCCTGCAATTTTTTATATTTCATCACTTTTCTATTAGATTGAAGTAATAACTAATTCATATTAAAAAATTATTTATTTAGACAATTCATTATCATTGCCAATAATATTTTCTTTGCTTAACGATAGAAACTTGCGGTTTTTTCTGAAATTTTCAACCTTTTGCCCACTTTTCACTTGAAGTGACTTCATATTTAATATTATTTAACAAAAATAATTGTTTCAACAACTTATTATTGTTTTTGCCTATCTTCTCTCTGATTAGTGCTAAGAAGTTGCGGTTTTTCCTAAACTCTCAAGCTTTTTTTTCACTTTTCACTCAATGAAGTAATAATAACTGCGAGTTAAGAAATATGCTTATTTAAAAAATTTATTATTGTTTATAACCACTTTCTCTCAAAATAATGCTAGAAAGTTGTGGTTTGTTCTGAAATGTTTAACTTTGCACTGAATGGAATTTCAATGAAATTCAACTAGATTGAATTAGATTGAGTTGATTTAGAGTACGTAAGCAATTATTTAATTTGACTCATCAAAAATAATTGTTTAAACAAATTGTAAATGTTTTTAGTTATCTCCTTCTAGATTAACACTACATAGTTGTGATTTTTTCCTGAAATTTTCAACTTTTTATCACTTTTCAATTAGATTAAAGTAATGATTAATTCATGTAAAAACATAATTGTTTTAAATAATTCGTTATTGTTTATGGCTATCCTCTCTTAGATTACTGCTAAAAAGTTGCGGTTTTTTCTGAAATGTTTAACTTTACTTTACCTTTTTACTTGTGAACAAAAAATAAATAAAGATTAGAGAGAATCATATTTTAAATAGTATTGCATTGTTTTAAGTAAATTATTTGTGTTCTGTTCCCAATGTTCAAAAAAAGTACTTGAGGAAAAAAGCTGGATTCATTCATTGAAATTTGAATCTTGAATTTCCTACTGCAGTTATAGATCTTCAAAACAAAAATTGAATTTTTGAAGAAGTAGTTCAACTTTCAACCAAAGAGTTGAATTTTCGATCTAAAAACATATATCTCTAATCAAAGATATAATGGTTGATATTTCAAAAAAAAGTTTTATGTTAAATAAATAACAATCTAATTTAACCAACAATTAAATCAATTCAATCTAATTGAATTTCATTCAAATTCCGTTCTGTGCAAAGTTGACTATTTCAGAAAAAACCACAACTTTCTAACACTTATCTGAGAGAAAATGGTTATAAACAATAATAAATTGTTTAAAGAAGCATGTTTGTTAACTCGCATCAATTATTACCTCACTAAGAGAAAAGTGGACAAAAACTTTAAGAGTTTAGAAAAAAACGCGACTTTTTAGCACTCATCTAAGAGAAGAAAGCCAGAAACAATAATAATTTGTTTGAACAATTATATCATTGTTCGTGCACCTTCCTGTGCCATGCATTATCACATTTTACGATCATGTACCCAATCAATTTAATCAATTTCATCATTGAGTACCACATTGCATTGAATCTCCATTTTCGCTGATCACAATGATTCCAATTCCAATCTAATTTCCCGTATTCATATCTCTACAATAAAACACGGCAACAATGCAACACTAATGTAAATACCGAGTACTTAAAATGACGCATGTGTAGTTAGACTACGCCAACCATAAATCAAGTTAATTTCTATAATTAAATTGATTTGAAATCGATCGAGTGTCTAGTGCGCAAATAAGATTTATACGTTTCTTGCATAAGTCGAATAAGGAACCAGCGCGGCGCGGCGTGCTATGACGTTTGTAATCACTGCGAAAGTTTTCAGTGGCAAACGGCACGATCGTGCTCGGTTCGGTAAAAGGTGTCGATCGTTATAATCTGGATGTAAAGATTGAAAATCCATCGACCACGCCTTGGTCACCACATGTGCGATCAGGTTCAATAAACCCTCGGGAGTAAAACTTACCACGGTGCTCAACAGTATCGCGATCCAATTAAGGATAAATGTCGTAACTTCAAATGAGGTTCCAAATACGCTCTGTCGATTCATTCCGATCTAAGACTGGAGAACCCTCAACATAACTTTCCAAAAACTCGTGAAAAACAAGTTTCAGGGCCCATAATCTATTGCACAAAAAACAAGCATATCTTTACGGAAGATGACATCCGAGAAATATTTACTCTTCCAAATAAGATTTTGTAAGGAAAAGTGACCTTTTAGAACCATCTCTTCAGATTTTACTGAGAAATGAAAACTCGAGCTCGGGATAAATTACAGAGAATTGAGGATGGAGGAAACAGTGTTTTTGTAACTAAGAAGCCTATAACCTGCACTCATTTGACAGATTTTAAGAAAGAGGGCAGTCCAATCTTGTTAAAGTCGGAATTTATGGCTCAATAAATCATGAGTAGGAGTTGTAAAAAATAGGAACATAAATCACTGCCTTTCAGCAGGCAGCTTCGATATTTGAAGCTAGTTTACTAACTCGGTTTGTTGTTTACAGCCATGAGCTGCAGACCTGCGATTGGCCACGTAACGTGGGATGTCCCGAGTCCAATTTACCAAAAGACGATAACGAAGATCCTCTCTTGGAAAGGTGAGTCCATTTTCGAATATTTTTATTCTTTATTCATGCTGTGTTTTTCAGATTTTACAATAAATACTTCGCGAGGTATTATGGGAGGTATTTAACGCTAATGTAGCATTTTTAATATCGAAGTGTCTAGTCGTCCAGCTTTTTAGTACAAAAAAATGTGAACGACTAGTCATGGCCTCTCGATATGAATATATAATATATAAACCAATATTAGGAGGTTCTATAATTGAGCGTCCGTATTTCAGAACGGATATGCCGTTTGAGATATGTCGAGAATATTGACTTGATCGGAGATATCTGAATGAATTAATAAAATATTGAAGTGTCAGGAAACTGATGTCAGTGGCGTTTTGACGCTCAGGCTACTGTTGCCGATCGGGCGTGTATTGACGCTCGGGCGTGTATTGACGCTCGGGCGTGTATTGCCGCTTAGGCGTGTATTGCCGCCCGGGCGTGTATTGCCGCTCGGACCTGTATTGTCGCTCGCGCCTGTATTGTCGCCCAAGCGTGTATTGCCGCTCGGGCGTGTGTTGCCGCTCGGGCGTTTATTGCCACTCGGGCCTGTATTGCCGCTCGAGCGTGTGTTGCAAGAGAGTACGCAAGAGAGGGGATGACGCGTTGCTACGAGCCGAGTTAACTAAACAAATAATTTCAAAACTGCCGTCATTCCGTTAATAATTATCAGATCATGTTGATTTTTGGATAGATATACTCTTAAGTCTTCAGCGCTCCCAACGAACCTAATCAAATAAGTTATTTTTTAAATTTTTAATTATTTAACAACACCCAAACTTTTTATAACTTTGAGGTGGAAATCCCAGTTATAAATTTTGAAACGATCAGACTAGTCTGTTTTCACAAGTTGGCTAGTCGACCAAAAGAAAATTCTAATAATGCAATCATGGTTCATAAAATCAAATCCTGCCCCCACTAGACTTGGGAAAAGGGGGAGGTATGTGACCTACATTATTTTTATGACCAGTCACAGCGGTGACTTTCCGCCTCCACCGGACTTAGGAAGAGAGGGAGGTGTCTGACCTACATTATTTTTTATGACTAGTCACAGAGGTGACTTTCCGCCCCACTGAAACCTCGGAAAAGGAGGAGGTGTTTGATCTACATTATTTCTATGGCCAGTCGTAGCAGTGACTTTCCACTCCCACTAGACTTAAAAAAAGGGGGCGGTGTCCGACCTACATTATTTTTATGAATAGTCACAGGGGTAACTTTCCGTCGCCTTTAGACTTGGGAAAAGAGGGACTGTGTGGCATGCATTATTTTTTTTAACCAGTCACAGCCTTGACTTCCGCGCACTACTGGACTTGAAAATGGGGATGATACCTGACCTACCTTATGTGAAAAGTTTGTCCTTTTTGCATTAAAATTAAACAAGTTGGTCGAAATTTTTGTTCTTTTTTGACTGAATTTTTTCGGTCTACAAGTCAACATCTTCTTGAAAATTTTCCTCTTAGGTCGAAAACAACCTATTCAAGTGGAAATTCAACTGTTTTGTCAAAAATCTATTCTTTGTGGTTGACAATTGAACTGTTTTGTTGAAGAATTGATCCTTTTGTGTTCAAAATTTTACTATTTGAGTGGAAACTTTTATTACTTGGTTGAGAATTACCGACGGCAGTAGCTGCGTGGTGACTTCCGACTTGGGCGGGATCTCGAATGTCAAGCATGTTTTGGCGCGATTAGCGCTCGGATGAGTTACTGTTCGGGATTCTCGCTTAGTCGTGTTTTCACCACGTTTAATTACTGTCGAGCGGGAGATTTGACACCGAAGATC
>WSXT02041932.1:0-13302 GCA_011762715.2 Neuroterus valhalla | reverse complement strand
AGCGCGAAGCGCGAGATCCGAAAGACGCGCGCCCTAGGCGTGCTCAAGCTTCCAAAAAGAAACATTTTTTCCTTCATACTTTTTTTCATATCTTTCGTTGTTCAACTAAAAATTCTCATTTTTGTTTATATTTTCGAATTTTGAGAATGCCATAACTCTGACATTTCCCTTCTTATCAAAAAACATCATGGGAATAAATTGTTCGAATTTTAACACATTACAGGAAACTGTCCTTACAATTATCAAGTCTTGGAAAAAACGGTCTCGAAAATTTTCAAAATGCTCCCGCTCTTTCATTTTTCCTCCCAAATATGGCTGTCTTACGAACTTGACCTTTATTTTCTGAAACTAAAAGATTGTACTAAAGGCCAATCGAATCAATTAGTTTTTCCGAAAGTTATCGTGCTCACAGACAGACATACAGACAGACACATTCGTTAAAACCTGTTTTTCGGGTTCAGGGGGTCTCAGAACGTGGACATTTGACAAAAACTGGGGGGAAGGGTCGAATTTTACACGAATATAATACCTTCTCTGATGAGAATGTAAAAATTTAGACCAATTTTTCACATATTTTTATTTTCTTTTGAAAAATTAAGACTCATATTACCTAGAAAAATGAGAATGTTACTTGATAAACGTGAGAAAAATTTATATAATACAAATCACTTATTAGAAAAATACTTGTAGGTCTAGCGTATAAACATTTGTTCATTTTGAAATTATCAAGTTCATTTTCCCATTCGAGCAACAATAACTCCAGAATAAGAAAATCGATTTTTTCGACTGAGAGTGGATGAATTTTTTTTTTCATTCAAATAAACATTTTCTGAGTGAATACTATAAGTCCTTATTATTATATGCGAAAAAAAATGATTTTCGGATCATACTAGTCTACATGTTTTATGAAATCTCGTACGATCCTTAGAAATCTTTGCAATCGTTTAAAATCCTGTACAAATTCATTGAAATCTTTGAAATACGTGAGAATCTGTTTGGATTACTTGAAACTTCTTAGAATACTTATTTCGAAATCCATTTGAATTCTCAAAAAGCGACTTAAATTTCCTAAAATTCATCAAAATCTCTTGCAATATTTGAGAATCTTTCGAGATCCCGTTCAATCTTCTGAAATCTTTCAAAGTATGTGGCCTTCCTTCAAATTCTTCTGAAATCCCGGAAAATAATAGAAACCCCTTCAAATATCCGAAATCCTACGGTTTCTTTGGGAAAATTTTTTGAGGAAAGTATAAAAGATAGGAGCCTGGAATTTTCCAAAATTGTTTGTAAATGTTTATTCTAGTCCCAAAAATTACTGGGTCGTTACATAAAAAGGGGGGAGGGAGGAACTAATCAATAGCGGGTAGTCGGCGGCTGCTTTTCCCGCTGGTGGAAGATCTGTCCGCCGTAGAAAAAATCTGAGACAAAAAAACAAAATACTTTTTTAATCTATACCCTATAGCGCACAAAGTAGACTAGAATGAAGGAAAAGAAATGGAAAACGAGGAATATGAGATTTTGAAAGAGAATGGAGTTCTTCACGTTTTTTTGCTACTAATAATTTTTTTAATCAAACACTATTATTATTTTTTTATGATTGAAGTCCACTTTGTGCGGACACCTTCTGAAAACATGTCAAAAAAGTTTCGTAGCGATTGCTCAATTTTTGCGCCTTGTGGGACTTCCACCATCACGGAAAACGTGGTTTTGAGAAAAAAGCGTTCAAAAATTTCCATAAAAAACCCAAAAAATTATGTTGAACTCTTGCGATATAATTACACTTATTCATTATTCCGTTTGTTTTCGGGGTCACTGAATTCAAATCTGCCATCAAATTTGCGAAATTTCCAGGTATATTTTTGAAACATATATCGATCCGAAAATGCAAAAAAAAAACTATTTTTTTGACCCAACAAAATAGACACCCCCCTTAAAACCTCTCAAAATATCTGCACATCTTTGAAACCTTGTAGAATTCCTTCAATTCCATTTTGATATAGAAATCACATCGAAATTTTCTGTCATCTTCCAAAATTTGCGAGAAATTCATGATTCTGTATGAAATTGCACTAGATAATTCCTACAAACTCTTGGAATATTTCGAAATCATTCGGCGTCTGTGGAACCACTCGTAATCTCCTGAAATCGTTTCAAATACCTTAAATTCCTTAATTATCGACGCATCATTGATTGATGAGTATATAATTGAAAATTTTACGTGAGAAGGGGGAAGGGAGGTCACTCAAATCTTACAAATCCTTACAAGAAAAGGAAGGACTTCCAAATTCATAAAATTATCCTCACATAGGTAATGAACGATCCTTCAGGAAACGTGTGAACCGAAATCCTGTCTACTTGAAATGAAGTAGGGTTCTCGACCTCTTAGCCACGGTTCAGGGACGTTTTAGAGCGAGTAAGCGTAAAAGCATACTTGCATTAGGATCCCTCCGTGGATACCCAAACAGCAAACAAGGTGATACAGGTCATGTCCGGTCGTAGAACAATGGATGTATTCAGCTTCTATAGCCTGAATTGATATATATTACCTCTACTAGAATACGTCGCTGCACTAAGTTTGTCGTTTTCTCGCATACAATTCTACAATTTCAAGTTTAGTCATTAGAACTGAATTTTGTATAGTCAACCCCTAAAACTACTCCAAAATCTCACATATTTTCAAAAACTTTATCAATTTCTCAACAGCCTTCAATTTCTAAGCCAGAATATTGCTAAACTTCAAAACTATTTACTGAATATTTGGAAATTTATGGCATTGGATTCTCTGGTAGTAAACAATAAAATGAAAATGATTAATCACCTACCTGTACAGAGGAAAAAATTGTAGCATAATAGCATGAACGCTTTTCATGCATTTCCAGCAGGTTTTTTTCTTGTTATCCTAGCTAGAATTCATTATTCTTAAGCATTATATGTCTTGTACTGGAAAAGTACAACGCGTAATGCTTTATAAGCAGTATTTCCGTGCGGAAAAATCCATCACTTTACTCTACTACTTTCGCAGGAAATCCTATATTTTTTTGATGTAGGATCTACACTTCAGAGGCACTAATTCGCATTTAGGCATAGCCTGAGTCATTTGTTGCAAGGAAAACATGCCGAAGTAATATAGAATGTCGCGCAATCGTAGCAGGGTGAAGTGATAGCTTTTCTCGTATTGCTTTTTTAAAAAATTATTTTACCTGCAGCGCGAAAACAGCATAAGCTTAAGCCGATATTACACGAACTTGAAACAAATTCCGCACGTTCGAACTTTGCACTTTGATAGGAAGAGTTCAACTTGCGATTATGTTTTGATTTTTTCCTCCACGGTGCTTCAAAATTGTGCAATAATATTGTCCCGATTGAATTTTATTTCCTTTAATCTTTTTGTGATGTGTTTTTCAACAAATTCCTTTGGATTGCTTTTATAATAGAGGAGTTTTCGTACTATATTCAAGTTTTTTGTTTGAAATGTCCGCTCAAATAAGTTGATAACAGAGTCTACAATGTTTTTTATTATTTCACTTTTATGCTGTAACGGGTGGTTTGAATAGAAATTTAAGGAGGCTTAGGCGTTTTCCAAAAAAATCACAGAAAAATTTGGAACTCACACACGGAAAAAATAGGTTTTCGAAATTTCCGTTAACTGTCAACCACTTTTGGATATGCAACACAGTTCGTGAAACTTTAATTGATTTCTTACATAATCTCGTGCACTGTTTATGAAATTTTTTTGAATCTCGACTGACTTGTTCATTTGTTTTGCAAACTTCAAGAAAATGCAATTAACAGTGCACAAGATTTTATAAATAGTTAATGGAAATTTCACGAACTTTTCATTCTATTCAAAAGTGGTTGACAGTCAACGAAAAATTCGATGACTTATTTTTTTCGTGCAGATTATCTGAATAAAGTATGTCTCATTCATCTGAGAAAAGAAATACTATGGTTGATGACGTCATTTCCGAAAAAATCGGTACTGAAAAAGTATCTGTTTAACACGTAGTCTTATGGGACTCCGAAAAAAATCGACTTACCTGCGGGACAAAATCACAAATCCCTAAATATCAAATATGTTCTGATACTTTCAATCGAGAAATATCTATTAGTTACATAAAAACAAAGAGTTGACAACTTGAATCGAGAGAAAATTGCGAAAAAGTACATACTGCTATACGAGGCACTTAGGTGAAATACATAAATTTTTACCATCGCATATTATGTGACCTTTTCAGGATTTCTCGATCTTCTACTTAAATGGGACTTTTACACCTATAATTATTCAAATAAATAAGTAGCAATAGGCATTCATAAAAGACGTGCCCCTATGATGCCTCTCACTTTATACCATACAAAACGCCCAAGCCTCCTTGAAAGCCTACCTGAGTCTGTATTTTTTCGATACCAGTTAGTTTTTGAATGATCGTTTCCGTCTCTAATGATTGCAACATTAAAAAAACTAATGGTATTATCTTTATCGATTTCGTGTGTAAATTGGAGTCTGGGGTTGTACGAGTTAAATTTACGTATTTTTTCCTGAATTTTATCAGTTGGAAAGATTAGAGTCGTATCATCCACATACCGATAATAAACTAGTATTTTGAATTTAAGTTTATTAGGAACATCAACTTTCAAATCCGGCATGACAGTATCAGCCAATGTTCCTAAAATTCGTGAACCCATGGGGGTTCCAAACGTTTGTTTGTAGTAACAATCAACAGATTTGAAAAAGGTTGACTTCACTAGGAATTGAATACCTTTTTTTAATTCAGCCAAAGGAATTTGTGTCTTTGTTTTAATAATGTTCCATCTGTTTTCAATACCTTTGAGTACCGATTCTAACGGAACGTTAGTGAATTATGATCAGACATCAAGGGAAACAAGAGTGTGATTACTAGGTATTTTGTTTTTTGCTATGATTTATTTTAAATGAATTGCATTTTTGACAAAAGATTCAGGTTTAGGTAAGGCAGCTGAAAATATATTGTTCAATGTTTTAGCCAAAAAATATGTAGGTGTGGCAATAGATGATACAACCGGTCTCAAGGGATAATTTGTTTTGTGAATTTTTGGTAATCCGTGAAGTCTGTCAATATTTGTATTTTCTGTAATTAACTCTTTTCTAGTGATTATTTTACCTGAATAACTTTTTTTTTCTCCACCCACTTGTTAATTTAAATGTGTCTCTTTCAGAACTTTTAAGGGATTGTCATCAAGTCTTTTATAGGTTCTTTTATCATTGGGTAACAAATTTATCCTGTTTTTGTATTTTTGAGTTTTCATCACTACTGTGACATGGCATTTGTCAGCACGGGTGATCAGTAATTCTTGGTGGTTCTTTATAAAACCTTTAGTGTCTTTGATGCCTTTTGCTATTGCCCCATCAATATCAGTAATTTTCTTAGGTTTTTTTGTATAATTCGATGCTATTAATAATATTTTGGGTATTTTTTCTTCACGAGACTCATCAGGAATTTTATGTAAATTTGCTTCCATGTCCTCAACAATTTCAAAAATCTTGAACTGTTTATTCGTAAAAAAACGGTTGCTAAATTTGTCACCTAGTCTAAAAGTATCCGATACTGCATCAGGAATTATGACCAAGGATCGGTTTTAATTTCGTTATTGTTAATACTATTTTCAGTTCCATGTTGTTAAGTTGTATGTTTTTGTAACCTTGGTTTCTTTATAAAGTTTCATTAAACTGAAAGTTAAAATTCAAAGTTTCAAGTTCTTATAGAATAGCTCGATGAGGGTAACGGTACGTTACCAAAACGTTGCAACTTTGTGAAAATTTGTTACTAATAAAATAGTCTGGATGTGGCGCACGAGATTGAGGAGAATAATTTAATCAATTTTTCTATTTCCCAACAAAATTATATTATTCTCGGACGTTAAAAAACTTGGACTTCAACGTCATTCAGCAACATTCAACGTCACAGGGGACATCGCTGAGAAAAATTTAAAATCTAACTTCGGATTGGGAATAGAAAATGGAATGGTAAAAAATTCCATTAAAGTATTTGCAATATTAATTTTGAGAACTATACAATAAATTTGTTGGTGTAGTGATATCTAACTTTGGAAACAACTCTATTCGCTAACCTCTGTATATGAAAGTTTCATGATGTACCCGTAGATAATTAAGATAAAACTCATGAAACTGTTTTTCATGAATTTGGGAGTGGAAGCGGCAATATTTTCTCCATCAAGGTCGTGAATCCAGAGATCAAGGATGGTGGCTTTTGGTGGCAGGTACTTCACCGAGTGCCACCATCGCTCTGAAATCTTGTCACAAACGTGGTGGCAGACGGACGAGATGGGACTGTATTAACCCTCCTCCACCTCTCTCAGGTCTGTCATATGCAGCTGGAATCTGTATTCCATTCACGTACATTACGCGAAGCGTTTCGTACCGCGATGGTACGCTTCCAGGGGCGCATGCTCTGCGACCCTACTTGCAGAATCCTCCATTCTCACCATACCAAGCAATGTACAGAACGCGTGTCGCCAACAGAATTCATATCACGCGCCAAAGAATTTATCGATGAGAATCCGCACATGCGCGTAGACTCACACCTAAGAGCATTTTTCCTGCACACGACAGGCGAAGAGAAGCTCTCAAAAAACATAGATTCAAATCTGGAAGGGAGCAAAAATAAAATTCAAAGAATACGTTTCTAGAATCACGACTTTTCCGATTTTTCGGCCATTTCGTTTGGTTGATAAATGCGAAATAAACAAATAATGATTTTTTAAGGTAATGTTCTTACAATAAATATTACAGTGTCGAAGATGTGAGCTGAATAAAAAGGATAGCACTCTAGAATAGACAATTCATATGAAAAGCTTTATTATTTTTGCAAACTGATGCAGTTGAATGCTCTTTAATTTTTTCCTATCAACCGTAGAATGATTTTTCCCACACACTCAAGTACAATCAGAGGAATGAAAAATGGAAAGAGGGACTGGAATGGGAGAGGGTTGATTTGGAAGTCACTAATATTTTGATGGTCACTTGTACAGTCAACCTGTCTAAATTTGTGGAAGAAAATACCATGCGGGATCGTTCAGGGACGAGCTTTTGAGAAAAGTAAAAAAGTTTTTGGATTTGATATATCTGGGTAATGATAGGTTTTTGGAAAAATTTAGGAGAACAAGAAATTTTAGGGACAATGTTTGCTGCAACTTTCTCAATTAGGTCGACATGTTGCGATGAAAAGTGCAATTAATAGATGGCGCTAAAGTACAAAAGCAAGCGTTTTCTCGCTTTTTGGCACAGAAAAAATTTTTCATCGCAAAACTGTAAAAAAAGAAAAGTTGCTCACGAGTTATATCCTGACAAACCTGTCACCGTGGATTTTCCATTGTTTCCCAAAAGGGCGACGTTAGTGTGGGTACATAATAAATAAATACTTCAGACTAAATACAAAACTTTTTTGTAAGTGGGACTTTCAAATTATTCCTAATTGTGATGAATTGTTATTAATAATCAATATTCAATATTAATAATTTTTCTCCGAAACTATGCTGACTCCAGTATTGAACGTGATTTAAGGAGGTTTTTGAATTTTTATATCAAACGAGCTGTACAAAAATATGCTGATAATTGTTGTTGAGCGTGCAACATGGAAAATACGTGTAAGTGTTCATTCTTTTATAGAATCTTGGAAGAAAAAATGCTTCGTTCATGCCGATTTCATTATATTACCAAACCAAACAGTGATTTGAAAATATCCGATATATCCGAAATATATCCAATCCAAAAACTTTTCGAATTTTCTCAAAAACCCACCCTGAATGATCCTGCTTTTTTCAGGTTAAGCTTTTTAATGCTCTTCTATCGATTTCCGCAAAAAAAAGTTTTATGGTATTTTTTTTCCAAAAACGGCCTCTTTCTGTGAAAAATTGACTGTAATAACTTTCCTATCCCAGCCCCCTTCTAAATTCGATTCCGCCTCCCCTCCTCAATCCTTTGTCTTCTTTTTTTATTTATGTTATTTATGTTAAATTTTATAATAAAAAGAGACTGTAAGGGAGGATAGATGATTCTTAAAATCACCTTCTGTCCCCATTTTTATTTACCCTTGTGAGTCCTCCATCTATTTTGGAAGATAAATTTTTTCATTTTATCTTAAGGGGAAACTTGACAGGGGACAGGACAATTTGGAACTCACTTCTTGTTCTTCGCCGCCTTCTCCCAACCTAGTTTCAATTTAAAAACTTCCTTAAGAAAAGAATCACTAGTTGCAATTTTTATTTTCTTTATTATTCTGCAAGTGCTTGCAGGATTTATTTCTCGAAAAACGAATGCTAAAATAGAACTAAAATACCAGAAGTCATTAAGATGCGTCGTACTACTCAACAACTTTTACATGACAAAAACATTAGGGAAGGTCCTTTTAATTCTATTTTTCAATTTCGCACAAGTACAAATTCGTTTTTTAAAAAGTTTAAAAATAGTCCTGCTATGGCAAAAATTTATGTTCCAAAAAGGTTTCAGTACAGTGAATGAGTCAAATTTTGTAGAAAAAAATACCATAAAACATTCTTTTGCGGAAATCTTTAGAAGAGCATTCAAAAAGCTTAAGCTGAAAAATGCGGGATCGTTCAGGGGCGGGTTTTTGTGAAAACTCAAAAAGTTTTTGGAATTGATTTATCTCGGAAATGGTAGGTTTTTGGGAAAATTTTAAACGACAAAAAATATTGCGGACAATGTTTTCTACAATTTTCTTATTGGTTTAACATGCTGCGATAAAAAGTGCAATCAAAAGATGGCGTTAAAGTACCAAAAGAGACGTTTTCTCGCTTTTTGGTACACACAAAATCTTTTTATCGCGAAATCGTCAATTAAAAAGTTGTTCGTCCCTAGAAAACCTACAAAATTTATTTGAAAACTTTCCTTGCCTGACTTACCATTCACAAGTTATGGCGTGACAAACCTGTCACCATAGATTTCCCAATCGTTACTTCAGACTGAATAAATCATTTTTCTTGCAAGTAGGACTTTCAAATTATTCCTAATTAATATAAATTTTCATTATGAATTAATGTTTATGATTTTTAATTTTTTCCAAAACTATGCTTACTTCAGTATTGAACGTGATTTAAGAAGGTTTCCAAAAATTTATATCAAACGATCTGTACAAAAATGTGCTAATAATTTTTGTTGAGCGTGCAACATGGAAAATACGCTTTTTTTGGTTCTTTAGCGCCAATACGGCCAATACGGCCTTTTTTGTGACAGATCCAAAAAAGATCAAGAGACATCCTAGCGTGAAAAAATAATGTTGGGGTGACTTTGGACTTTTGGTACTCTAGTCATGGCTCCAAATGTTGAACCGTTTCTTGTTTGAGGACTTAACATCGGCAAATTATTAATGGAAATAATACAAATCATGTTTAATTGAAAAAATCCATCGAGCATTCCTATTATATCAATTGAACGATTCAAAATGCTTCCAGTATAATCATGAACTGTGCATTTCTTGCAAAAAATGTCCTCTTTAGTCTCAATTGAGAAGAAAAAAGTCTATAATTTGCCCATTGTTTATGCTCAATTACTCGCACTAGGTTTGATTCATTATATGATCAAATAAAATCAACGCAAGTTTCGTCGACATTAACTCTAGATTTCTTCTCATTTTATCGATTATCGATATTAAATCACGTACAGTGGGATGGCAAAAGTATATCAGAAATCAATGATGAAATTCCAGGAGTAGCGTTTTGGACAGATTCCACTAAGATCCGATTTCTCAAGCGATTTCATCCACCGAGACATTGACAATCTGCCTTTTTCATACGATTGATTGCGTTTCACGCTGAGCGCATTGGGACCCAGACAAGAGACAATTTTATTGGAAATTTGACGATGATAAATTTTCTTTTCCATTTTCCCCTTATTCTAGCATTAATAACCCAATCCTAACCCCAGTCATGCTCTCACATTCTGCATAAAAGGGTAAATTGTTTTATATAGAGCGATTGACAGGTTAATTTTGTTTTTTCATCTATTTTCATCCTTTTCCGGGTTTTCGATTGTGAATAATAAATCCCGTTCTAGTTTCGATGATTCCTTTTCATGTCAAATGAAATTTATTACACAATTAAAAATTGTCAGTCAAAAAAGTGACAATGGGATATTTTTCATAGTTACACTGTAAAAAAAGTGGTGAAAAATTACCACATTAATTAGCGGACATAAAAATACTAGTGATTACTGTGTCCGTTTCACTAAAATCATTGAAAATTATTCTGGCGTTTTTTTTTCTTTACGCTTTTCTTGTAAAATTTAACAATCAAATATCTACTACAAACCTGAAGTTTGCTTTTTGCATAAAACAATAACCCTATGATGAGGATTTCGCAATGTTTCGAATTGAATAGTTTCAGGCTAAATATTCATGTTTTTAAAGGGAGTATAATTTCAAAATGATATGAATTTGAATTATGTAATTTCTGATTCAAAGCACAGTTAAAATTTTTAGTTGTAATCTTATGTAATGCAATGCACTTTCATTTCTTTCCTTGTATGATGTTGTACTTTCTTGAAAGTTTTTGAATAAAGTTTTTTTCAAAATTTTATAATTCAGTGGTTTATTCAGAAATGTTCATATTTGACAGATACTGAATAAAACTTATTCAATTTCAAATTGAGAGACTCTGGATGCGTAATCAATGTCTATTTTCAAAATTTGAGCTGGAAATTCTGATAAATAAAAAAACCTTCCTGTTCGGGATTTCCAATCTAAAATTTTCAATTGTGAACGGTTTTTATTCGAGAATCCATTTTTCCAATTTGAAATGGTTGATTTTATGAAATTTTAATCTGCATTTATTGAATATTGAAAAATAATAATTTAAAATTATTCAATACTCCATAATTCTATGCATAATTTAAAATTTTCTGACTTGTACAATTTTTTAGTATAATTTCTTCAATTTTAAATGAGGGTCATATTCTCAAACTTTTGAACGCTTTGAGCTGAAAAATGTTTTCTTTTTGGGCATTGCTGATGAGGGATGTCCGCCTGTCAATGTATTTCATTTTATGGCGCCATCAAGCGTTTAATAACATCTAGAATTACAAAATTCTCATAAAATTCTCATCTTTCTGCTTTTATAAGCTCCCCATGTGAATTGGATTACAGTACATATTGTGATTACAAAGAAATCATGCAAGAGTGTGGTATAATATCGTTTACAATATATGATCGAAAGGGTACCCTCCGTTAACAATAGTGATATCCCCCCCCCCCTCCCCCTGGGAATCCCAAAATGAACTTGAGCTATCTTTTTCACACCATTTGAGAGGTAGTTTGGCCATATGAGTAGCCACCATTTCCCCACCTATATATATTTATGGGGTAAAAACCGTAATTTTACAATATATTTTTTTTCTCAAAAACCCATGAAGATTTACCTGAAAAAGTTATCTAACGAAAACAAAATTTTCAAAATTCGATAACTTTGCTCAGAAAAATGGCTGCACAACATTTTTTTCGTTGGAAATGTATGGTTTTCCAAGACGAATAAAATGGATAAATAGAAAATGTCGATTTTTAATGTGGTCATCGTGAAAAGATCGAAAAAACTCGTTTTTTTCTACTTTTTTGGGGGTTTTTGGCGTTTAACTCTTTACATATCAGATTTTGGCAAAAACTGACAGCACCAATGGATTCTGCGGAAAAAATTACGTGGAAAACATGCATAACAAGTCTAGAATTTATATTGAACTAGTCATGAAAAATTCAGCCAATGAAGAATGTCTGGAACAAACAGCATAGTCCGTACTCGCATATTCAAAAATCAAAAATTTATGCATAAATGATCAACAATTACAGACGATTGACCACACCCACATTGTTTGATGTATAAATCTACTCATAATGTGTAAATGTACATATACATATCGACTGTCCTGAAGAAAATGGTCGTAACAAAGATTTCCGAAAACAGAGTGTATGAAAAATATTATTCTACGCTAGAGTGTCGTATCTCCATTTGCGGATACTTGGAGATACAACGCTTTAATGAAGTAGAATATTTGATACACTCTGTTTCCGGCAATCTCTGCTGTGATCTTTTTCTTCGGGACAGTCGTTGTAAGAATGCTTTTTTGTGTGGCGTTTCCCTAGAAGTTCATTTTACATCAGGAATCTGGTCAATTTCAGTTCAAATTGACTATCTTGGATGTTCAAGTTATTAGTTTATAAACAAAAAGAAAATTCTGAGACAAATATTTTTTAGTATTTAGATGTTTATTATATGGCCAAAGGATGCCTAATGTTGTGTTACTAATGAATTCCTAATAATGTAATAGGAATATTTATGAATATAGGAAATAGCTGATCAATTATTCTCTACTGCCACAGCTGCAGGAATTGGATGTATCAAACGATACTATTGCAACTGTGCTAATGGCAATAGGACCGTCGCGTCGGCTGTTGTTTCCATATAGCTGCGATTATTCATTATCCAGCTGATGCAAGATTTTTCTCTATAATCTCCAAACAAGCGGAACAGTTGACCCAATTGTTTAACTTTGGAGATTAAGTAACTGTGATAGATGAAGAAAGTGATGAAGATAAGACTGTCCTTCATAGAAAAAGTAGCTTTTTGAATTAAATAATTAAGCGCTAAAGTTATGAGAGTCTAACCATGAATGCGTCTTCTTTGCGGATATTAATGCATAAGCATGTTTATTGTCGTTCAGTATAAAAATATTTATCTGTCAATAATTTTTTTTTCTAATTCACATTTCTGACTCAACATTTATTTTCTCTTCATTCTGCAGTTGTAGCAGCCGAGAATAATTGATCAGCTATTTCCTATGTTCATAAATATTCCTATTACATTATTAGGAATTCATTAAAAATACAACATTGTGCATCCTTGGGCCATAGAATAAACATCTGAATACTAAAAAATATTTGTCTCAGAATTTTCTTTCTGTTTATAAACTAATAACTTGAACATCCAAGATATTCGATTTGAACTGAAATTGACCAGATTTCTGATGTAAATTGAAATTCTAGGGCAACGCCACACGTAGAAAGCATTCTTATATGTATATGTACATGACACATATATGAGTAGATTTATACATCAAACAACGTGGGTGCGATCAGCCATCTGTAATTGTTGATCATTTATGCATAAATTTGTGATTTTTGAATATGCGAGTACGGACTATGCTGTTTGTTCCAGATATTCTTCACTTGCTGAATTTTTCATGACTAGTTCAATATAAATTCTAGACTTGTTATGCATGTTTTCCACGTAATTTTTTCCGCAGAA
>WSXT02041921.1:2584-13302 GCA_011762715.2 Neuroterus valhalla | reverse complement strand
ATGTGGTAGGAACGGAGTTTCGAATGCGTATATACGTTCGTCTATCCCCCTTAGCATGCATTCGAAACTCCGTTCCTACCGCATGTTTCAAAGACACGCATTACTTTTACATAATTATTTGAGAAAACCTTATATTTAGTATTTTTTAGCAACGGATGAACTTCGCTCCTTCCGCGTATCACTTGACACTCAGACTTTTTAATATAAATTTTCCATTCTTTTTTTAGGAATCAAACTTTTGATGAGAGAGTTTATAGCGAGCTTAACAGTTCTCCTTTGCAAAGTTTGGTGTTCTCAAATTTTAGATGACAACGGATGAATTGCATACATTCCTTGTTGTGTCAGCATCACTTCCTAAAATTTTGTAATCTGCCAAGGTTCTTCAAATAATAAGATAATCTTGAATATTCCAGGGGATTTTCTTAAGATGACCAACCATACTCAACCATTAAAATGTCTGAAACAGCTCTTGATACGCATTATAATTCGGCTATCGCATCATTAAACGTTGACGGCGAGCTCGGCTTTCCTTGGTATATCTTGTCGCCCGGAATAATTGAGCGAGGGAGTCCGGGTAGATAAGGAAGTTTGAAGTGTCAAGTTGCAGATTATTTTATTTGCTAATCAAAGAATGAGCCCTGTAGAGAGGAAGGACTGTGAGGAAGAATGTAAGGAGGGAAGAAAGAGTGAGTGGAGAGGTTGATTAGAGAGATGTGAGATTAATCCTGCAACAGCAACTTGATACTCATGTATTGATATCTTTCCAGTATCAATACTAGAGCACAGTAAACCATCTTCTCGTGCGAGGATTACTATGATACGATTTGCTTCATACTGTATGGGAGTAGGTACTAGGTATATGATGGTATCTGTTTTGGAGCCCTGAAGTAGGTTTTCGTTCGGTGGAGGTACTTTACCGCCCTAGGACGAGAGAGTGCAGTGTACGGTGCTATGCGCTTGCGCATTTGCTATTTCACCTCTTGCGCGCTGTTGTGCGCCGCGTATTCAACTCACCTCGAACATAAGATGCGCTTCCATGAAAAAGGTTAGAAGATTATACGTCTTATGATATTAGATTTGTAAATTTGGGACAGCAATCTGAAGATGGTAAACTAAAATATCTGGATAATAATTTTCATAATTCATGATTTTGAGAATTAACATCCATATAAGACGGCTCGAATAAATTGACAGATTACCGTCCTAAATTTCAAAATCCAAGATCATAAACGATACATGTACTTGTGCTATAAATACTTGTGTCCGAGCTTGCATCTATAATTCCAGCCATGCAAAGAACTCAAATGTTTGACACAGGTCACTTTTTGCTCATAAATTTTAACTTTTTAGCTGTGTATTGATTTACAAATATAGTGTTCGTTTAGGATCGGAAACAAAACATTCAAAACAAACAGCTTAGGCTCTTATTTTATGTCTACGACTCACTCTTCCGCTATCCATACATTCACGAAACTTTGTGGTTCTAGCGGTACGGTAACATGATCCACAGAAGTTCGAATCGCTGAAAAAATGAGAAAGGATCGTCAAAATATCCTGGAAACAGAGAAACTTCTTCTAGATCTGCAGGAACAAGTTAAGCAAACAGATATTAATTATTTTAATATCTTTTTTTTTCTTCAATTTATCAGGATTTAATCTCGAATTTCATAAGGTGATTAAGATAAAATTGAAAAATCTGGAAATGTAAGGTCTCCATAGTGGGTCAATTCTCTAGTTTATTGTTTTATATTATTAGTTAGTTTCCTGTCGAGCTGTCGCAAACTCCCGAGTTCTAGTAAAGAAGAAGTTCCTCCGAGTGCTGTCGTTGGGCGATATATCAGTCTGAATCTAAAGCCGGACTCCCGGATTAGCGACAGTAACTCACCCGCACACTAAATACCCTAATTCTCGAAAAGCTTTCCATTTATGCATTGCAAAAATGAAAATTTCAGAGTTAAGCTTTATTTCTCGCTTTTATGGCGCATTAATTCCTTTCAGGTAATAAAATCCCAGTACGGAGAATTTTTCTCATTCGGGGTTACCTAGGAACCTGGAAATGTATAGAATTTCGACGTACTAGAATTTAAGTTCGAACCCCGAATTTTTTTTGAAGTTTTTTTCTTCGAGAACTTTGTCTCTATCTCATATCTTTATGTATTATTTGTGTGAATTCCAGAAACAGAGACCCTATTCTTCAAATTCAAAAATTGCAGCAACATCGAATCAATCATGCGTATCCATGACCTTGTTTAATTTATTTTGAAATCAGGTCGTGGTATAATCTTCGTATACGAACGTATTTATAGACGCGTAGTAGTAAACAAGGGCACGGTTTAGGGGCAGTCAGTTACGCGAGATAAGAAGAATGGCGTGTTATCGTAATGCTCGTTACGTATGCAAGATTGTTCACTGTATGTACCACAAGTGACGATTCTCTGAACTTTAACGATTATTAATTGCGCTAATCTGGCTTTTAAATGGTCAGGTGATAGCTGCGACAACCAAAACTATAAGCTATTGCTCGTATGAGGGGTTTTGAACTGCGTTTCAGAATACAGTATCAATATTTCTTAAACGTTCCACTTCTGCGCATGATATGTAAAATATATAAGATAAAGGAAAATTACTTGGGTTAGATAGTGCACAAAATTTACTAATTCTTTTCGAAAATGAAAATTCAAGGTGTTTTCTTTTGCCGGTAGGTCGACAGATAGTCATATGGCAATTGGTTCCGTGGGTGCGATAATGCGAGTATGAGCTATATTTCAAAGATAACCCTCTGCCCCAAGCTAAGATCACTCAGCATCCTCGTATCATCCACGCTGCAACTCTTGTGGCAAACACTGTTTATGCAGGGCCGAATATAAAAGAAATTTTTTTTTTGAAATATGCATATTATTTCTTCGAAAACCAGAATGAGGAACAGCTGATCAACAAGCTTCATCCTGCAAATCAAGCTTTTAGGAATTTTTAATGACTTTTCCAAGCCTTGAATCTTCAACTACTACAGGCTTGTAATGACGAATTTGGAAACATGTTATTCATGTCATTATTCGAAAACATGACTGTTTTGCTAAAATTTTGAAGTTTTGAACACTATTCGAAATATTTTCAAATCTCGTTTGGAAATTTGGTAAAATCATATCCTCGATTAGATCTTCCCGGCTGTGCTTTCCGACACGTGTAGGTCAACTGATATTAGGGTCATCAATGGATGATGCCTTATGCGAGGCACGCTTATTGAAATCCCCTCAACTTGATATGTATCTTCTGATTAGTCGGGTATGACACATGCCCTATTAAGTTCGCCACACGCCGCATCCTTACTAAATTACTAAGTAGGTGTGTTGTTGGGTCCTAGTATGGGTGTGCAATTGTGCATGTGGTTACATTTTCTATAAAGGTCTTGGAAATGAACGTATCATAGGTGCAATAGTGAATGTTATTCATGTTTCTTTGTACTAAAGATGGTGACCAAGATTATGATAACATCAGTTTGCAATCACACCTGACTGCAACGAGAGATTCTTGTCATACGAAACCACATCTGCTTTATGTCGAATTGACTTCCCTCAGCCACGTCATATATTAAAACTGACGTCTGAAGCTCGTTTATTAGCTGTATGCTGTACATATTGAAGTAAAAAGCTTTTAATTTAGTTATGTATTTCATGAAATATTTGCACATGTATTCCAGCACGAAGAAATGAAATAAAATTTTTGAGAGTACCTATATATGACTTTCAAAGTCAGTTTTCATCTCGAAAAGGGGTGCTCGTTCATTATTTCTTAATCATAAAAACAAGTCAGCAATATGAAAGAAAGGTTTCGTAAGGATTACGTAAAAGAAACAAATGTGCTGCTCAGCAGATTCGCTGCATCAACATCGACAAAGACTCGAATATACTTATGAAAAATTATACAATGCCAAACAAATGCACGTTTTATTATGATGTTGCTGCGCGAGCTGTATCTTGGAAAGTTTCGAAACTTTTTTTTATTTGTTCACGTCACGTTTAATGTATATGTTATCACTGGCGCGATTTTTTTTCCACGTTGTCTCCTATTCTGTGTGAGTGGGGCGTTGATAAGTTACATAATTACTATTTATTGGTCGATTTGTATTTAAAGCAACAAAGATTTTAACGTAGTAAAACTTGTAGATACACCAGTTGAAATTTAAGTTTCCACTATGCTACTTATTTTACTGTCAGCAACAACCTAAGCTTGACAATCTCTGTAAGTAGCTTACAGACTTGGTAATTCGCGGAGTGATGTCACGCAGTATTGTATTTCGCTTATCGGCGCTGAATACCGCCTTTCCTAGTGGAACTCACAGCGTTTCAAGAATGCGATGGGTATGATTTTCCGCCCGATGACCTTCGACCTGAGCACAGAGAGAATACTAGTCTAATGACTGATGACTAATAGAAATGTTTACAATATTTTTTCGCAGATGATTAAGTTTTATTGGCTTGACAAGAATCATATCACCAATGACTGTCTCTCAATCATTTGGACCTAGTAGAATTCTTTGATTGAATCAGATAAAAAGCGGACAAATCTAAAGAATCATCATTTCAGGAGATTCTTTCTGTATCATATTTTCTTCTTACTCTAAAAGTTTCTATTGCTGGCTGTATACCATTTATTTTATTTGTACCTTACCACAGTTTAAACAATGTCATGTTATTTAAAAGCGAACTTCTGCACATATGAGTTTTTAAAAACATGTCCTAGATTGTCGAGTCCGTACATGATTATATGTTCCTACAAGTATAAAATATAATTTGACTGCCTCTCAGTCATCTGAACAAAGAAATATATCTCTCAGATCGAATAAGAAAGAAAAAGGAACAAATCTGAAGAATCCCTGATAGTGTCAATTCATATCGAGATTCAGATCTGATGTTCAACGGAAAACCACATGATATTTTTACTATAGATAATTTTCCCTTGCAAGCCTCTCTGAAAATACATAGTACTTGTAATAGCAAATGTCCTTAATTTTTCCCGTTGGTTGCAGTGATCCAAAATCATTTTAGAGAACTCTTTCCTGTTTCATTTCATTTTCTTTCTCTAAAAGTGAAGGTATAACAATATCCTCCTCGAATTTCATCCAAGTTTCTATTGCTAACTATCTGCCAGTTCTTTTTTTTTGTACCTTGCAACAGTTGAAACAATGTCATGTTATTACAAAAGCGAACTTCCTTACATACTATTGTGTTTTGAAAACATGTCCCACATTGCCGTATCCTGCATGTGCACTAAACATTGTACAATCATGTACCATCCGGGAGAAACTTGAACACCCTATATCACTATAGTACTGACTGATTATGCTTGATGGTATTTGATAGCCGATTAGCAAGCACGTGACTCTTCGCTGCATATGGTAGTGCAAATTGAGACGTATATCGACGCATAAGGTTAAGAATTTCACTTATAAATAATATAGAGATGCATTTCCATTGTATAGTTTATTCGTATATTATAATCAGGTAAGTTGTAGGTGGTGTGACATTGCAAAATTGATTTTTATTTAATATTGGCAAGAATTTGAAACGATATATGATGCATGTTTGTGAATATGGATGTTTGTAGGTTTGCATCCAATTTCCTGAAAAGACAGTTTGAAATTATCTTCTTGCTTAACTAAATACTCCGCGCGAATTTAATCTCGAGTAATAGGATCGACTGCTCTGTTATCGTCACGTATCGACTCTCGGCTCCAAACAAGAGCCAACGGGTGGCTTTCTCGGTTCCAAGAGCTCGCTACACAAGTTTTGTTTAAAGGTCCAATCATCAACGAATGTCAGCAATGCTTTCTGAGAAATGAATCCGGCAAAGCATAGATTAAAAAAAAGAAATAGGAGAAATTATGATGTCATGATAAGAACCAGAGTCTAGAATGATCAGAAGCGTATCTAGGGTGTGAGTCGGCAATAATTATTTGGATTTGAAAAAAATACGAGAATTATTTGTGGATTTGTTGCATTTGCAATGAGATATTTCATCTTATAAATAATTTAAATTCGAAATTCTTCTTTTGAAATTTCAGTGAACAGTTTCGTCTCGGAACTTCAATCCAGTGGTTGCTTGGGTACAACAACAAAGGATTTCGAATCCTCGATTGGGAGCTTATCAAGAACGATAAGTTCACAGCATCATTCCGCCATTCATCACCACCACAACAGTCATAATCAAAGCAGTCCAAATTCTGAAATATCCGTACACTCGTCCAATTCGACCCGCTCGAATCATCATCAGTTGAAAGAAAAGGGAACCTCTCCATCTGGTGGAGTAAGAAGTTCAACCAATGGAAATTCATCAGTATCCAGTGCTTCCTCTCCTCCCACTGCTTCGGAAGCAACAGTCTCTGCTTCCAATTCCAATGTTGCTTCTGCAACATCTACCACGACCAAACCTCCTTATAGTTACGTAGCTTTAATTGCAATGGCTATTAAAGAGAGTGCACATGAAAGGGCCACTTTGAGCGAAATATACGCTTATATCACTTCAAAATTTCCATATTTCGAAAAGAACAAGAAAGGTTGGCAAAACTCGATAAGACACAATTTGTCATTGAACGAGTGTTTTGTTAAAGTACCTCGAGAAGGTGGAGGAGAAAGGAAGGGCAATTTCTGGACCCTAGGTGAGTTTTATCATCAGAATCTGTTTTGTGATATTTCTTGCTTCGCGCATGATACATTACTTCGCATTTTCCATTTCAGACCCCACGTATGAAGACATGTTTGAACATGGAAACTATCGTAGACGAAGGCGTATGAAACGACCCTATAGAAATCCTCCTTATCACCACAAAGGTTTATTTAGTGATCCGTATCCTGCAAGTCATGTTCACCTTAGTGCAACTAGAAATCTTTTTGCTCACTCACCACCTTCTTATGCTGCCCCTCCATATCCTCGATATGATACTAGGTATAACAGGTGCAGTCACTACATAATTTAAATTTAGCCATATTGGATCGAAATCATAATTTCAAACTTTTGTTTCTTGGATTGCAGCTCCTGGAGTCTTCAGCAACCTCAGTTTTCAACTTATTCACACTGTCAAGCGGTAAGACTGTTTTGAGTTTTGCTACATAAGACTCAACGATTTCTCTATTCTCTGGGAATATTTTCTTCAAATTTGGTGGTCTTCTGTTTCAGCTGCAACAGCAATTACAACCCATGCAGTCTATGCAGATTCCGTCTATGAACGGCTATGGACAACTAAGTTCATCTCTAGGTGAGTTTTAGGTCCTTCCATCTGAATTTTCATGATCAGATGTTTGAAGGAGGTGACGTTCTGTCAAAGCTTTTCAAGGGAATTATCTTGATGTTGCAGGTAGTGCGACTGGTTCGCCAGTATCTATGAGTGGTAGCTCTTTTGGTAGCAACTTTTCGACTTGTGGAAGGCGGTACGATGGTACCGCCTCATACTGGCCGGATGGTAAGTCCATCTATTCAATAATTTAGAGTTTTTCTTTGTTTATACGTATAGTATGAGACATAAAAGTTTTAGGTATAATAGTATATGTCTGCTACGAAGTTTCGGTATTATATAGAAACTCAGCTCCTTCCTAACTTATTCTTGACAATTATTCATCAAGTACTATTTATCAAGTGCAATGGCTCCAAGTAAATATTTTTTCTTGATCTTATTTTCTTTAGTTGTGAAAGAAGAACCGGGAAGCACGACGGTGTCTCCCAGTGGTTTGTCAACTGGAGTTGGTGTCGGATCCAACATGGTAGGATCTGCAATTCCTTCTAGTGTTTCATCAACGGGCTATTCGTCTGTAGAATTTCAAAATCGATCCAAATGTTTTATGTGAATGGAGTTGCTATTTGACGATAATAGCAAATTCGCTAATATGCTATGGTGCGTGCCTCTAAAAAGAACAATCTTGCACATGAACGAATGATCGTCAATGTACGATGTGGTAGTCAACATTTTTCAAGATTGTATTTGTATATTCTGAAGAAACGTATCTATTTGATCTCCAATAAACGTCTCGTAAGATTTATGAAAAATCACGGGAATTTAGTCTTAGATGGCTTATTTATCTTACTTTGGCTGTGCCGCACACAACTCGCAATAGTGGAAATAAGCCTAGAAGAGAATAAAACAAGGACGATGAGTCTCGATGAGCGATTACTTCGGTTAGGTACGCCCGTATTTCTCCGGTTACTGGCGTCAGTAATCATTTTCGGCTTGATTAGTACCGGCGCTGAATGCTCGGCATGAAATATGTTGTACGACCGCAAATCGCGTAACATAATTGTTTACCAACGTTTCGCACAATCTTGAGTCACACACATCCGCAGATCGTTGATAGGTCCAAGAAAAATGAACGCTCGAGTTTAATGCCATCTGTTATCACAATCAAGACAAATACGCATCGCTTCAAGTTTTAGGTTGCAAATTGCAGTTATGTATATATTTAAAAATTATTCTAAATTTATATTTTGAGGCAGGAAACAATTTTTAGGTTTACAGGAACAATTGGTAACTGACACCTAACGCAAGCGTACCTAATCGAAATCGGCACTGATGTACGTGATAAATTCAATTATATTTACATGCTTGTGAAGTGTTTATGTTGAGACAGTATAAGGCTGACCTTATTCTCATAGATTTTTAGCATACGTAACTTTGGCAAAAAGGAAAGGACACTCTTAGACTGGTGTATTATGTGTATATGTTATTTGTAATTACAGATTCTATCGGAGTCACAAACTTCGATCAATGTACAACTCTAGGGAATAGCAACTAAACTTATAAAAATAAAATATTAAACTTTCTTTTACTTTATAAAATATCTTTCATGGTACGGAGAAATTAGAATTTCGATAATTTATTATTGTTTTGATGATGGCTGCTAGACAGTATTTCGTATAATGATGAAAATTCGCAGCTAAAGTTATTTCAAATTATGTGAATTATTCTTCTTTCTTGGAAAGAAGTATCAGTATACTATGCAACAAAATGATCTTAAATTTTTATAAGCTATAAAGTTCCAAAGACCAGGTCTGAGGTTTAAGAAGAACCTCACATATATGTTATGTAATATATATTATTGTTTTTTGATGTAAATTTATACAGTTAACAATCTTTTTTTACGCATTATTTATAACAGCGTCACAAATATATATTTCGTTGCCGTCGTAAGCGTTTAGTGATATATTGTACGAATAAACGTCTTAACAATATATAATGCAAAAAAATGCAATTTATAAGGTGCATATATGTAAGAAAATTCTGAAACAAAATTCGAATCGCGATTAAAAATTCAGATAAGTATGTGCTGTAACAAAGATAATTTGTAAAGTTTTTATTTGAATGAATTTCTACATCATCCGGTAAACATAAAATCAATATTGATGAAATTCATGGAAAAAAATTGGTCAGTATTGGCCCAATAATGGCCAACATTTGTAGATTATATATGTATAAATATATCAATGGAAAGAATACCGTGCAAAAACCGCCTAAAATATAAGATATAATAATGGAATATTGAATTTGCTCAAATGAGCTCTTCTTCGTAGTTCCACACATGTCTGATGGAAAGATTGGATTACAAAAGATTTTTACTCGGTTTTCTTATTATTGTGCAGCGCATTGTCTTTCATCTCTTCGTAGAATCACAATACCGACAACAATATAAAGGCAGCTGATTCGTATCGTTTATTATCACTATATAAATGGGTAACTCGCAAAGATAAAAAAAAGTGTAACATTTGATGAATTATCAAGATTATTACCACAAAATCAGTTATCATATTCACAGTTTTTATCTTTCGTTATTATATGGAAATTTATATTGTAGTTTTCAATGTACGTATTTTATACAATTTTGTTTCAACGGAAATAACATGATTGCGGAATTTAAGCTTCATATTATATGTATGCTGTGTATTGCGATTCCAAAAAGTTGTAAATACTCTCTTTTTTAAACAAGCCTTTGTACTTGTCATTGAATGGAATTGCGTTTCTACAGTTAAATACATAAGATCTACTGATCGCTACTACCTGCTTTGTTCTTTATTTGTCACACAGAACAACATTAAAAGTGCAACATGGATGAGACTTTTGGGTTCATTCTCGAAACATCGTAGCAAAAGATTAATGATATAATGATTAATCAGGTTCTCTTAAATTTAATTATATCGTATGGTTGAAGTTCTTTTTCTTTGAAAGGTTGAAAGCTCTCAAAATGTTACTAAAATTTTTTAATAACATTCGAAATAATTGAGATTTTATGATGTTTATGACACATTTTAATGCTATAGATGACTACAGTATCGCAACAACTTTTGAACATGAATGTAAAAGATGTTTCTAGCATAGTGCAAGAGTTCAATAAATTTGAAAAATTAGAGTTGGTTAAATTTGAAAATAGTCTTTAAATCCTAATAAAAATGCAATGAATATATGATTTGAGGTATTTCTCTTACCAAAAAGGAGATTAGAATTTTCACAAATTTTTTATTTAGTGTTCAAGTTGCTGCATCATTGAAAGGAATTTATTTATGCTAATAATTTGATGAGATTTTGTAGAAATTTACTTTTAAAACGAGTCCAAGAACGCTAAAAACAGTTTATTATGCTGAGCGTTATAGAGGATTCAAGAGAAATTTGCAGTATTTTTTCGAAATATTCTAAAAAAATATCCGAATTGGTTCAATTCTGGTTTCATTTTGTAGAGAAT
>WSXT02041910.1:0-13303 GCA_011762715.2 Neuroterus valhalla | reverse complement strand
TAAATGTATTATATGAATCAGCCGAATCAGCAACGTGCGTTACAGAGACGTGTTGTAACAGACACCAAAATTTATTAATGTAGGAAAAAAGAAGCTTAAACTTTTACGAAATATTGATTCGGGGAATTCATACCTTGACTTTTTGTGCCTCGTTGATACATTGTTGATAATTTCCAATGTAAAAATGATTTTTTACATCGAACAGCTCGTCGACATCGGTCTGCTGCTGACGTGCCATCTTGTCACACTGACATATGGTTATGTGTAAAATGTATACGTGAATCAACACAATGAATCTGTTTGCTCCAGACGCTCTTCTTACTCATTTACGTAAAATAATTCAGCTTCCATTGAGGAAAACGTGAAATATGTAATTATTATGTCCAAAAACTGGTAAATAATCGTGCATTGTTATCTCAAAGGAGAGAACAAGAAAATCTCATCAGGAACATAACCTCAAAAATGGAAATGTTTCCTCAAAATCGTATATAGTTTAATGAAAAAGGTAAACATACTTTAATTTTTTAATCTTTCTATTTTTTCAAATTATATGCAAGGGTAAAACTTGATTACGTATTTATTTGTTCAAAACTGCGATGAAATTGAATGTTAAAAGCAGATGGTTTTCCTTGTTTTCAAGATTTACATTCGCGAATAATTTGTATTTATGTGTAGAGTCTAAGTCAATTTTTTATTCAATATGTGATTACTTCTGAAAGTTCTATAATAAATATTTTATAGTAGAATATACATACATATGAATAATATTTGAGGTTAGAAAAACAAACGTTCGTTTTATCAGTCTTTTCCAGCTCAAAATTGAAAATTTTCACATTTAGGCAATAGCATTAGATTTTGGAGAATGAAGAAGTGAAATTGGGTGTCCTTTGTAGTCGTGAAAAAAATCCCTTGTCATTCCACAGTTCGAAACAGTTTTTCATGGTGATTTAAATAAAAACTTCGAACTCAAGATGAAAATATTTTTAGTTTTGAATACTCAAAGTCCAGTTTAAAGTGGAACTGTTTCGAAATCTAAAATTTTAAAATTGAAGTTGAGCATATTATTATTTCAAATCCTAAACAATTAAGGCGTACAAAATGGAGACTTCTAACACTTTCCAATCAAACAATTACAAATTTTGAAGATTTTACAAAGCCATCAATTATTTCGCAAAGTTTTAGAAGATCACAGATTTATTTTATTAGATTTCAAAAGAGTTAAGAAAGTCTTCTCATACATAAAAAATACTTGAAATATTTGTAAGTATTTCAGAAGATTTTTAAGATTTGACAAAGATTTAGAAAATTTCACAGATTTCAAACATTCCAAATATTTCACAAAGATTTGAATAATGAAATAAAGATTGAAAAAATTTCGAAGAGAATTCATTGATTTCATAAAGATTCCTGAAATTTCAAAATGTTTAAAAAATTGTGGAAGATTCCAAATTATGTGAACATTTTCAGATCATTTCAAAGATTTTGCAGATTCGGAATTCGGAGCCGAAATAGGTTTTAAAAGGTTTATTGGAGAATTGAGTATTTCGCATATATTTTAATAATTTTCTGAAGATATCAAAGATTTCAAAAGAGTTACAAAGTTTTCAAATATTCCACGAAGTTTTCATTGATTTCACGGGAATTCAGTTCATTCAGAGAGCTTTTAATATTTTTAATGAAAGATTTCAAATTATTTTAGAAGACTCAAAAACTTTGAGCAAACATTCAATAAATTTCACAAAAATTTCAAATATTGCAAGAGAGTTGGTGAAGTTTTTTAATATTTCAAAAAGATTTGAAAAATTTCAAAACATTTTTAAGGTTTCACAAACATTCAAAAGATTCATGAAATTTCTGGAAGATTTCGAAGATTCCAGAGATTCCAAAAGAATTTGAAAAGTTCAATGATTTCATAAAGATTCTGCAAATATTTTGAAGATTTCAAAAAGATACAAGAAACTTTGAAAATTTTAAAGATCATCTAGATTTGATAATTCAAATAAATTTCAAAAGAATTATCAAAGTTTTTAATGTTTTGCAAAAATTTTGAACATTTTGGAAAGATGTGAAAGATTTTAAAAAAGTTAACAAAATATTAAAAATATTTCACAAAAATCTCATGAAGATTAGAAAAATTCTCAAAGTTTTCAATATTTCAAAATATTTTTAATTATTTCAGAAGATTACAAAACACTGAATAAACATTCAGGAAATTCCACAAAGATTCCAAATATTGCAAAACAGTAAACAAAGTTTTTAAATTTCAAAATATTTCAGTAGATTCTAAAGATTTCACCAATATTTTAAAGATTCCGAAGATTTCAAAAGAATTTACGCAGTTCTTAAATATTTCGCAAAGATTTGTATAATGACATAAAGATTGACAAAATTTCAAAGAGAATTCAATGATATCATAAAAATTCCAGAATTTCGAAATGTTAAAAAATATTTCAAAGATTTCAAAATATGTGAACATTTTCAGAAGATTTCAAGGATTCAAAGGTTCAACTAGGTTTTAAAAGATTAATCGAAGTTTTTAAGTATCTCGCAAAGACTTCAATCATTTTATAAAGATATCAAAGATTTCAAAATATTTTGAAGATTTTATAAAGATTTGAAAAGGTTTAGAAAATTTCCCGAAGATTCCACAGATTTCAAAAGAATTTACGAAGTTCATAAATATTTCACAAAGATTCCAATGATGACATGAAGATTGAACAAATTTCGCAAAGTTTTCAATGATTTCATGAAGATTCTGCAAAGGTTTTGAAGATTTCAAAAAGATATAAGAATCTTTGAAAATTTTGAAGATCATCCAAATTTGATAATTCAAATAAATTTCAAAAGAGTTATCAAAGTTTTTTAATGTTTTGCAAAGATTTGGAACATTTTAGAAAGATGTGAAAGATTTCAAAAGAGTTAACAAAATATATCAATTATTTCACAAAAACTCATGAAGATTTAGAAAATTCGCCAAGTTTTCAATATTTCCAAAGATTTTAAATTATTCCAGAAGATTCCAAAACATTGAATAAACATTCAGAAACTTCCACAAAGATTCCAAATATCGCAAAACAGTTAACAAAGTTTTTAGATTTCAAAATATTTCAGTAGATTTCAAAGATTTCACCGAGATTTAAAATATTCCGAAGAATTTACGAATTTTTTGAATATTTTACAAAGATTTAAATGATAGCATAAAGACCGAACAAATGCTGCAAAGATTTTAATGTCTTTTTGAAGATTTCGAAAATTCCAAAGTGTTCCAAATAGATTTCAAAGAATTCAAGGATTTGAAGATTGAAATACATTTAAGAAGAGTTATTAGTTTTTAAATAATTAGGTTTAAAAAGAGTTCACAAAGTTTTTAAATTCCAGTAATTTTATGAACATTAAAGAACTCACGAAGTTTCTAATATTTAAAAAATTTTCAAATTATTCCAGAAGATTTCGAACATTGCAAAATAGTCAACAAATTTTCTGAATATTTGACAAAGATTTTAGTGATTCCATAAAGATTTAACAAATTTCACATAGATTCAAAATTTTGAAATATTTCAAATTATTTCAAATGATCTGACATACATTTAAAAAATTTAACAAAGATTATAATTATTTTGAAAGAGTTAACAAAGTTTTTAAAGATTCCAAAAGATGAAAAAATGAATCAATTGGATAATTGTAAATTAACTGCCATCAAACTGAAAAATTTTAAACATTTAGATATAAATTGAAAAGTTCAAGCATTTCTGGTTAGAAAATATGAATCATTTTTACTATGAATGTGTTCATTTAAAATTACTCCAAAATTGAAAACAGCTTACATTTTTTCAACTAATAAGGCTTTTGAATTGAAACAGTTTCATTTTTATCGTCAAAATCTCTAAATTGTTCTATTTTGAACGGATTCAGAATTGTATCGTAAAATTAATGATTAATTCATATTAATGGATGATCCACTTGAAAACTTTCTTCTATAAAAACTTCCTATTAAATGCTTTCAATTCCTAAAGTCTCTGAAACTGCATTTTGGAGTTCTTTACATTATAGACTTTCGCATTGCAAATGGATTGTTTTCACTATCGAAAAGGGCTGGAAATTTAACGTAACATAAAAAAAATGGAAATCGAACTCAATTTAGATTGTATTATATTATCTGATGTGCAATTTGTAATATTTAAAGTGATTGGATAGATTTTTCTTTTAAAAATTCTTGAAATTCCCAGTCGGAAAATAAATTTTCTGTGATTTCCCAAGTTTTTCTGATCTCAGAAAATTCCCAGTTTTCCGGCCCAGCAGACTTAATTACCTTTTTTCCAAATCAATTTCGAACATATTCAATGTAATTTCCAATTTTGAAAGCAAGTTTCGAAATAAAGTATTGTAATAAAATTCTTTAAAGTGTAACATCAGTTTCAGAATCTTCGTCGAAGCCACAACGCAACAGAAGGGGTACAGACAAAACTATACTAATAAATTACACAGAATTCGAATAAGTATCCGACTGAAACACTAGATCCAAGTAACCAGCAAGAATGGACGTCAGTACCCTCTTCAGAGCGAGTGTAAAAACGATAGCTCTTCGCAATAAAGCCCTTGGCGATCAACCAGATTCCAAACCAAGTTTTAAAATGCGTCGCAAAAGTCCATTTCTAACAAAAACTCAAGCAGTCGTATCCCAAATCACAAAGCTTCGTGAATTTCTCCTCGAAAATCGTCCAGCTTATCTGAATTTCTCCAACCACTTATCAAGCAAAGCCCACATGACGGACGATGATCGCGATCAAATCGACATTGGTGCTCAACAAATAATGACAAAATGTTCCCAACTCCTCAAAGAATTGAAACGAGAAGTCGCGGACACAGAACTTTCCCAGCAGAATGAAGAACATCGAGAAATCATGTTACTACTTATTGAAAATTATTTGAAGGACGTCTGTAAAATTTACTCCGAGCAAAAAGCTATTAGAGTCAAAAGAGCGATCGAATTCAGGAAAGTAGCGAGGCTCGAAGTAGATCCTAAAAGATCTTTAAATTCAACAATTCGTCCAGAATCGCCAGCTGCCAGTAAAAGGGATCCGGAAGTTAACAAGTCTTCCATGACTATTTCGGAAATGGATAGCGAAGAGAATAATTCTTTGAGCGTGGAAGGCGAATTATCGCCCGAGGATATTCAAATGTTCGAATCCGAGAACGAACAGCTTTTTAATGAGTTGAATACTTTAACTGAGGAAGTGAAGCAGATTGAGAGCAAAGTTGTGCACATTGCGGAACTTCAGGAGGTTTTTACGGAAAAAGTTTTAGAGCAAGATAAAGATTTGGATCGATTGATGACGACAGTCGTTGGATCCACAGAAAACGTGAAAGAGGCCAATGAGCAAATCCGACAAGCGATCCAGAGAAATGCTGGACTCAGAGTCTGGATTCTCTTTTTCTTGATTGTAATGTCCTTTACGCTTCTATTTCTGGATTGGTATAATCCTTGAAAGAGATTTCTTGCTGCAGAACTCTTCCAAAGTGTATAAAGCTCAACAATTCAAATGTTTTGAAATTAGGGATTAGAAAATGTTGAAGTCAAATTAAGATTAGATTGTTTTGACTAAACAGAAAACGAATTTCATTTTTAGGGTGACCGTAAGGTGGGAAAAACCATAGAGGGAGAATTTCATTTTTAGTAAGACATTTTCAAAATAATTAAAATATTGAAATGGTTGAAATGGTTACTTCAATTAATTGGGATTAAAAATTGACTTTTCAAACATTTGTGCGATTTAAATACGTCCCATTATTCCGTAATTTAAATCATCAAAAACATTATAGCAGGAATCCCAGCGGTTTTGTTTTTTAATTTTAGGTAACAAGGGGGATTTTATTCCAATGAACGGATTAAAGTTTATCATACTTTGAATATTGCAAGAAATAGACTCTTAAAAGAAGCCGCCTTTTCTGTAGTAAGTTTTCCATTCATTTTTTGAAAATAGATGAACAACAGAATTAAAAAATGCTCATGTTTGAATTTTTAATGTATTTTTCTAAGTATGTAAGCTAGAAAAATCAATTTTGAAAACACCAAATTTACTATTCGCAAATCCTACTTCTACTGTTTTAGTTTCTTTAAACTTTCAATTTTTTTCTAATCTTTCTGTATGGATATTCTTTCCTGGCGGAAAATATAACTTTTAAACTGAAAATTCAATTATTCCATTTTTGGCTGGAAAAGAATATTTTTTGGGAAATAACTTGACAGATTTGTTAAAAATTCAACCTTTTGGATAGCAAATTTGTCTTTCCGGACTGAAAATTCAACAATTTTAATTATGTAAATCTAAATCTTCTCTACTAAAAATGTTTTCAATTTTGTTAGATAATTATCGACTATTTTGGTTTTTATTCTTTTTTTTTTAATTTATATGCGTTTTGTGAAGAATGCGATGTTTTGAGTTAAAAATGGAAAAAGTTGAAATATTTTGTTGAGATTTAGTTTTTTTCGGACTCTTCTTAGTAGAACTATTCATTCGAAAATTCATCTATTTTGTTGATAATGCAATATTCTACTTGAAAGAATATAAATTTCAGGCATTTCAACTTGAAAATTGAAATAGTTTTGTTGAAATTTCTATCTAGTTAAAAATTTATTTTTATTTTCTTTTATTTACAATTACTGAATTGATTTATTCTTCCATCTTTTTGAATCTTTAAAAACTTTTTTAATTCTTTCAAAATGATTATAATCTTTGTTAAATTTCTTAAATGTATGTCAGATCATTTGGAATAATTTGAAATCTTTTAAAATGTTTTGAAATTTTTCAAATCTTTTTGAAATATTAAAAAAATTCACCAACTTCCTTGCAATATTTGAAACCTTTGTGGGATTTGATTCTTTGCTTAATGTTTTTGAATCTTCTAAGATAATTTGAAATCTTTCATGAAAAATATTAAAAGCTCTCTGAATTTTCTGAATTCCCATGAAATCAGTGGAAACTTTGTGGAATATTTAAAAAAAATTTTTAACTCTTTTGAAATCGTTGATATCTTCAGAAAATGATCAAAATATTTGGGAAATACCTAATACTTCAATAAATCTTGTAAAACCTATTTCGAATCCGAATTTCGAAATTCATCTTTTTAGTTGAAATTTATATCAAGTTAAAAATTTATTTTATCAAAATTGTGACAACTTTGATAGAAAGTTATTCTTTTTCGTTCAAAATCCATCTTTTTGAGTTACAAACTAAATTAAATGGGTAAATGTGCAATTATTTCACTGGAAAGTGAAGAGTTTAAAAGAAACTTAAACATTTTGGTAGAAATTTTGCTTTCTGGTTAAAAATCGACTTTTTTGTTGAAAGTTCAACTGTTATGTGGAAAATTCATCTTTTTGATTAATAATTCAAATATTTGGTTGAAAATTAGGATTTTTTTTCCTCAAATATCTCTTCCTTATCCCTTCTTTACAGCACTCAAGCCGCTAAAAAATTAAGAAAGAAATAGTTTAGGAAACATTTGAAATTCGTATCAGTAAAAAGAATCTGTTTTGTAGCGTCTTATTCTCTCAAGTCTTGAATTGTTTCTATTCTTGAATAACGAATCGAAACTTTGTAAAAAAGAAGAGGCAAATTAGGTAAAACTTCTCGATTTCAGGTGTTTTGAAAGATTTTGTAAATTTAAGGGGAAAGAAGGAAACGGACTGTGATTCCTCTTAAAAAACAAAAATAATAAACTCTATCAAGAATTGAAATTTGAATGAATCGGGACTATTCCTGCAAGATTTAAGTGAACACCCTTATTTCAAATTATTGAAATAAAAATGACTACAGTAAAATTGGCTTCTAAAATTTCTTAGATATTTACTGAATAAATGATTTTTAATCTTAAGTGCGCTCGATAGGAATATTATTTATCTGCATTACTTATAAACATAAAAGAAATGTAATCATCTAGTTTTTTTAGCAAAAATCTACTTTTGTAAAATATTTCCTCAATATTATCTAAGTGAATAACGGTGCAGGTAATAATAAAAAACTGGTGTCGAATGGAAGAATGCATGACCAAAATAGTAAGCCTTGTAATTTAATAACGACCATTTACAGGAGTAAATTCGGGCTGAAAGAAAGTCGCGCATCTGCCAAAATATGTTGGTATATTGTATCACCAAAAATTGTACATTATTACTACTAATTATACAATAAAGATTGTGATATATGTATACATATACAAGTGCAATTATGTTCGATTAATACCTTACTCAACAATATCTTCTTGAAGATGAGTTATTCCCACCTTATCGCTGAAAGTTTAATCCATTCTTCTTTGACACATTTCGTTTTTAATTGTACACATTTGTATATTTCTTCAAAATATAGTAAACTATACGAGTACAAGTCAAAGAATGAAAAATCTAGGAGATCCTTTGTAAGATTTTCGTAAAAAGTTCTCACGTACAAAATGAGTTTCGGTCAACAGATTCAGAAAAAGACTGCAAAATCGTTGTATGAACGAAGAAAACAGCACAAGAATAAAATACCAAAATTCAAGATTTTGAGCAATTGAAGAGCTTTATAAATATCTGAGATTGTGATAATTCAGTAATTTAAAGAATGCTCCATATATAATATACAATTGTGTTGCGATGAAAAATTAAAACTAGACTTCAAAAAACGATGACTAAAATCGCAGGGTTAACTCCACGCTGGAAGAAGAAGAAATTACAAATATTTCCAACCTTGTGAAGTTGATTATTTATATTTTTCGAGCTATAAAGTTCCTCTGAATTTGAGTTTTCCGAATTATTTTTTAAGTAAAAAAGAGGCGAATGAGTTTTTGAAATTGAAAACTAAACGGAGAACTATTTCAAAAACATTAAGAACTCAGTGCTTTCTGTGTTTTAAATTCCGGACAAACTCTAAGGCTCTTCCAACAAAAAATTGGTAAAGGAGCAAATTCGCCTTGATAATTCTACATACATAACTACTGCGATGTACCAATATCACGAAATTCCAATGGCGAGTATTTTACTCCTAAGACTCAATAAAAAATTGCCCAGTAATTTATGCACATTTACTGCTAACAGACTGCTAAACTTACACATATTTCGACGATTTAAGTCAGCCAGGGTAACGTTAAGTAAATAAACAATAAAGATCGCTTTCCATACCCCTGATTCAATAATGCATTTTTGATCAATTAGTTTATCGAACTAAAATCTACAAGTTGTATATTTGTATTGGGATTTTCGAGAGGAAAAATTATTTGTACTGTACACTATATTACGGTATCAAAAAACAGAACTAAAACAAAGGCGTAACAAAGAAGACTTCGAGAAATCTTACATCTAAAGAATTGAATTCCCTGCTGAAAAATCTACTAGAGATAGACCTTTTATTTTATAAGAAGAGTTCGGCTCCGATAATATTTAGAAGGGTTTGAAACGCTTGTGCAAGTCGTAGGGAAGAATTTTACCCTCAATTAGACTCTGCACGAGCCAGGTGGTGGAAACCAGTGGAATATCCCAGTTTTTGGCTTTATCCATCACCCATTTTGGACATCTGTGATTT
This sequence comes from Neuroterus valhalla, assembly GCA_011762715.2. NCBI lineage: Eukaryota > Metazoa > Arthropoda > Insecta > Hymenoptera > Cynipidae > Neuroterus > Neuroterus valhalla. The sequence continues at coordinate 3,749 of WSXT02041910.1, read as the reverse complement.
GTGAGAACCACCGTTCCTTCGACAAAACTAATTTCTGTAACATAAGAATAAAATAATAAGTCAAAGATGATTTTTTAAGGTTTATGAAAATAGGCCTTTGGTCTTTACCGGTTTTATTATTTTGAAATATGTGAAATATGCTTAAGAATTAAAGTTACTTTTGTATTTAAGAAATATCTATTATCTTAATCTAAAAAATGAATTTTCAAAACCAAAAAATATCAAATAAATCAACAAAAAAGTTAGATTTTCAACCAAAGAGATGAATTTTGAAAAAATTATGAATAGCCAATTGAAAAAATGAATTTTTAACCAAGAAAATCAAGTTAAAAATAAATTGTTGGATTTACAACTAGAGAAAAAGAATTTTCGAACGAGAAAAATCAATTTTATATGGAAAATACGAGTTTTCAACGCAGACGTTGAAATGATTTTCCAACAGAAAAGCCCAACTTTGAAGCAACTATATAAATTTTCAACCCACAAAAATGCATTCTTGATCAAGGACATTAATTTTTTATGAAAAAAGATAAATTTTCAACAAAAAGAGGGATACATCTTCAGAAGAAAATAGTAGATATATCTTTCAATAATAAAAGATTTTCACTTTAAATTGAAAAGATTTCAACAAAAAAGTTAAATTTCTAACTAATCTAAGTAAACTTTCAACCCAAAATGACAATTTTCCTTAAACAAATTAGTAGGATTTCCAAATGAATAGAATTTTTTTCTTGAATAATTAAATTTTCAAACAATGGTGGTTTTTTTTTAAACAGAGAGATAAATTTTCAAAGAAAAATGATGAATTTCAAACGAATAATGTGTGATGAATGATATTTTGACGAAAAAGAGATGTAAGTTCCGAATCTTATAAGAGTTAAATTCAACAAAAAAACAAATTTTCAAGCAAATATTATAATTTTCATCAAATCGAGATTATTTCTTGAGGAAAAATGTAATCACTGATATTTCAATTAGAACAAACAATTTTTAATCGAAGAAATAAATTTTCAACGAAAACTATGGATCATCAACTTAAAGAATCAATTCTCAATAAAGGATATCAACTTTCGAACAAGTCGTCGAATTTTCAACCAAGAAAGATTAATTTTCAAAAAAGAAGACGAATTTTCTATCAAAAAGACGAGTTTTTAACAAGAAAAAAAGAGCGAATTTTCAGTTCAAAAATTGATCTTAAACATTAATTTTTAACAGAAAAGCTCAACTTCAAACCAAGTAGCTAAATTTTCAACAACAGAAAAATGAATCTTGAACTAAAAATATACTTTTTTTCAAATAAAAATTTTTCACAACGAACTTAAATTTCCAACTAGAAAAGATTAATTTTCAACCAATTGAATCAAAAATTAATATTTCAAAAAGGAAAGATTCAAGCTTCAAATTACAAAAATTTCTACAAAATAGTTGAGTTTCTAACCAATCTAGTTGAACTTTCAAACCAAAATTACGATTCTTCAACAAAATATTTGGACTTCTAATCAATTAGAAGAATTTGCCAAAAAAAAAACATGTTCATCAAAAAATCGAATACTTCAATGTAACCGAAAAATAATCAATTTTTAACAAAAAAAGATGAATTATCAACAAAGAAAGTGAAGTATTTAATATTTTTAGTAAAAAATATTTTATTTATGTATCAAACTCAACTAGAAATTCAACTAGAAAACTAATTTTCAAACGAAAAGATTAATTTTCTACTAAAAGAGACAAATTTTCCACCAAGGAGATGAATTTTGAAAAAAATTATGAATAGTCAACTAAAAAAAAGGCATTCTTAACCAAGAAAATCAACTTTAAAATAATTTGTTGGATTTGCAACTAGGAAGAAAGAATTTTCGAACGAGAAAAATCAATTTTATATGAAAAATTTAAGTATAAAATAAATATAAAATAAAATATAAAATATAAAAATAAATATAAAATATATAAAATATAAGTTGAATTTTTAACTAATCTGGGTAAACTTTCAACCCAAAATGATGTTTATTCTTGAACAAACTAGTTAGATTCCAAACTGAATAGAATTTTTTTCTTAAATAATTAAAATTTTAACCAATAGCGGTTTTATTTATAAAAAAAGAGATAAATTTTCAACTGAAATAGACAAATTTAAAAAAAAAACATTTTCCAAGAAAAATGATGAATTTTGAACGAAAAATGTGATGAATGATATTTTAACCAAAAAAAGATTTAAGTTTCGAATCATAAACAGTTAAATTCATCAAGTCGTCAGATTTTCAATAGAGAAAGATTAATTTTTAAAATTTATGTTAGAACATCACTTTTTCACAAAAAAGCGCATCTTCAAACCAAGTAGCTGAATTTTCAAAAACAAAGAAATTGATTTTTAACCAATAAAATCTTTTCTTAAAAAAAATACACATTTTTGACGAAAAACTTAAATTTCCAACTAGAAAAGATTCATTTTCAACCAACTAAATAAAAAGTTGACATTTCAAAAAAGAAAGATCTAAGCTTCAAATCACAAAAATGGTTACAAAATAGTTGAATTTTCAACAAAAAAAAAAGATGAATTATCAACAAAGAAAGTAATAATTGATATTTCAAGTGAAAAATATTTTATTTATGTATCGAAATCGTTGAATTCAACTAGATACTAAGTTTCAACGAAAAGAATAATTTTCCACTGAAAGAGACAAATTTTCAACATAATACATGAATTTCCAACGGAATATTTGACTTTTTGACAAGAAAAAAAAGAATTTTTAAGGTAATGAATAAATTTTATGACAATACAAGATGAATTTTCGAATGAAGAAGACTAAATTTTCATCCAAAAATCAAATGGTTCAATGTTATTGAAAAAATTATTTTCCTAAGAAAAAGGATGAATTCTCAAAGAAAAACGTAATATTTGATACTTCAATCAAAGCAAGATAAAAAATTTAAATGAAAAACAATTGAATCCAGCCGAAAAACGAATTCTAAACATAAGAGTCGAATTTTTAGTTAAGCTTGAGAAAAAATGTATCAGATTGAGAGAACTTCAAGCGGAAAATGTGAATTTTGTACAAACGAGTTGAATTTTAAAAACGAAAATATGACTTTCCAACGAAAAAGTTACTTACCACCAAATCATTAATTCTCATACCAGAAGAGTTCAATATTTTATCCAAAAAGACGAATTCCCAAGAGAGCAGTTAAATTTTCAAACAAATAGAATAGTTTTCTCTAAAAAATGGTGAATTTCGTACCTATATATTCTACTTTTTGGCAAAAACTTAACTTTTTGTGTGAAAATTCGTATTTTCTTGTAAAAATTCAACTAGAAAGAGTTCATCTCTGTGGCTTGGAAATACAACTATTTGGTTGAAAATTGATCCGTTTTGGTTCATGATTTAACTGTTTCGTTGAAAATTCATCTTCTTTGGTTGACTTCAATTGCTCTTCATTAAAAATGGACATCTTTTTGGGTTCAAACATCAACTATTACATTCTTCATTGAGGATTGGTATTTTTGATCAAGATTCAAGCACAAGGTTGAAAACTCATCTATTTTTATGAAAATTCATCTAATTTGCTGGAAATACATCATTTTCACTTGAAATATTAGAAATTTAAACTTTTCAAATAAACTTTCATATTCACATCGTACCCAAATTATTTTATTTTCCTATTTTTACCGACTTCAACCAAAAGGAGGAGGTTCTGTATTCGACCTGAATGTTCTTTTTTTTTTTATGTATGTTCGCGCATATCTCTGGAAT
>WSXT02041888.1:0-13303 GCA_011762715.2 Neuroterus valhalla | reverse complement strand
CAAAAGAATATCTGTAAATTTATTATAATTTTTCCCATTGGACGCGTGGTTTTTGTTTCAATCGTAAAAAATAAAATAAAAATTGTATTTCTAGAAAAACTACACAACATGTGAAAAAAATTAGGCAACAAAACTTCTCTATCGGTTTGGACAAAGTTTGATCGAGTGTGCAGCACGAGACACGCGATGAGAATGTATTCGTTAAAGCCGGAGAAGCCTTAGCAAAAGAGAATCCACACTCATCAAATTAAAGTAGTAGATATTTGGCTTCTGAGTTCGCAAGCTCTATATAAAACTGTAGGGAGGTGCAAAGGCCGAGCGCGAAGCGCGAGATCCGAAAGATGCGTGCCCCAGGCACGCTCAAACTTGCGAGTGAAGCGAGCCGCGCGGGGCAGATTTTTTTAAATTTCTTTCTGTTCGATCAAAATCGGAATTTTCGATTTTTTGAGAAAATTCAAGAAGTCCTATTCATGATTTTGTAGCACGCCCAAGAAGAAACATTTTTTTCTTGGAACTTTTTTCATATCTTGCGTTGTTTGGCTTGAAATTCTCATTTTCGTTTATATTTTTATATTTTGAAAATGCCACAACTCTGATAATTTTGTTTTTTTGTCCCTCAAAATGGGTGCCAAAGCACGATCACATTTGATCATTCTTCTGAAAGTTATCGAGTTTACAGAATATTTTAAATTATTTTTTGTGCGATCAAAATCGGAATTTCCGATTTTTTGAGTAAACTCTAAAAGTTCTATTCACGATCTTGTAGCACTTCCAAAAAGAAATTTTTCTCTTGAACTTTTTTTCCTATCTTGCGTTGTTTGCCTTCAAATTTTCATTTTCGTGACCATTCTTGAATTTTGAAAATGCCACATCTCTGACAATCTTTTTTTTAACAGAAAAGAATCATGAGGATAAATTGTTTAACTTTTTACCTACTACAAGAAACCGTACTTCCAATTTTTAAATCTTGAAAAAAAAGTCCAACAAATTTTTCAAAATGCTCCCTCTCTTCGATTTTTCATCCAAAGTAGCTGGGTAACGAACTTGACTTGTATTTTGGGTCCCTCAAAATGGGTACCAAGGTACGATCGAATATCATCATACTTTCGAAAGTTATCAAGTTCACAGACTACAGACTGCAGACTACAGACAGACAGACACCTTCGTAAAGATCGTTTTTTCTGACTCAGGGGGTCTAAAAACGTGGAGACTTCATCAAATCCGCGAAAGTCAATTTTCACATAAAACCTATACCTTCCCATTCAGAATGAGAATGTAAATATCCAGAAACGTTTTGTTGTACCTGATCCGAATCTCTCACTCCACCTAATTATTCACAATGCCTATTCTTCTCTTCGAGCATTTCTCAAATCTGAAAGGTTTCTTTCCCTACAAAAACCCTATAATATTTATGACTAATATCTCGTTTACCGATACAATTTAGAATTATGAATCCCAGCAGCATGAAATTAAATATAAACATAAAAGATGTTATAATAAAAAAATGCACACAAAGAGTCCTTACTCTCCAGTTTTTCCCTGAAGGTGCTATAAAGTATATGCATAACCTACTTGAAATTCTCACTTGAGTTCATCCGCATCTATAATCTAATCTTTAATAACGGATGAGTAGAGACTAAATCAGTAATTTGTAATCTTCTACAAAGAGAAGCGAATAAAGAAATTGAACTAATTTGTTTAATTTTCGCGGAACGCCTATCATTCACGTGTGAATGGAGGTCAATGAACTAGATCTTAAAATACCTTTCTCTCATGGGTTAAAGTACCTTCGTGCTACTTGAAATTAATCGTTTCTTTGCTACTGATCAGTATAGTCTTATGAATGAATAGGTATTGCGCTCTTTTTTCATAGAATATCCTGAATATAGGAAAGAATTTAATTTGATCTTCCTTACGGCTCTATCTGTGCCTATCGTCTTCCTCTCCACTTTCTAGCAGTATATTGAGATATAATTTTTTGAAGTAACCCCAAGGGAGAAAATAAATTGTTGGGAAAGAATTATAGCTTGTGTGAAGATGAATATTAAACTGTCGAAATCAGCCTCGAGGTGATGATTTAAAAATTATAAGATAAGAAGATTGAAGCCACTTAGCCGACAGGGTAGTGAAATAAGTCTTTACTTTTTTGGCATGGTACAAATGCGAGGAGCACTCGCGAGCGGATAAATAATAATTGATGGCGCTTTTTTTTGCTTGAACAGCTTGTTACGTGTCATCGTGTACTACATAAACTGTCGTCTGCATGCTGCTTTTATTTTGATGCTTCAGCTTTAGAGTGCGGAACGATGGATTTTTTACGATACGCGAACGGTGTACTGTATTTAATTTTTTTTATTTATTTTTTATTTATTTATTTGAGCGCATAATGATAGAGCTTTTGTTAAAGAGATTCGGAGTCCAATTCTTTAGTAGCCTAGATCTACTTATTATTTGTAAGCAAGCCTAGAAAAGAGTCTGTTAAAGAAACCTCGATTCTGAGGTTCATCAAGCTCAATCGAAATTTCCCAATTTCTTTGCATCAGAATTTTGAATTTTTTTTGAAATGGATTGCCGATTTTTGGGTTCCACTATTTTTTTGAAAATTCAAATTCTACGTGGAGGTTCTGCACAGTGGGAAAAAAGCACTTTTTTGGGACAAAAATCAGCTGACTCTTCAATTTTCAACGGATCAGAGCTTTTTTTTTAAATACTGATAAAGAATCGTACTTTGACGTAGAGGTGCACGTTTTTTGAATTGGTTATTGAATAATTTGTTATTTTACTTTGAATTTGCAATTGGTATTATTTGCCATATTTACTTAACCCATTCATCGATATTTCTTCACAAAGGTGTAGACTTAAATAAAGATACTTTTTCTGAATAAAAATGTTACTTGTAGATGAATATCCTGCATTTTGTTAATTGTTATAAACAAATTAATGGATATAACTGTTAACTGTTGCATTTTTGGATGACGAATGTATTACGTACATAGATTTTGTTTTGAAAATGTGAAGAAACACTTTTTGACTGCGATCAAGCACTAAATAACAATTATAGTTCATAGTTTGAACAATTTCTATAAACAAATTCACTTATTTGGCATATCCGTGCATCGAAAGTTGTTCTTCTCTATTGAACCATTTATTTTCGTCTGAAGATTAAGAATACTGCACATTAGAGTTCCATAAAACAACATTTGTCATTTTTTTAAACAATTTGTGTAAACAAATTCACTTATTCGGCATTTATATGAATAGAACATTTGTCTTTTATACGAAATCATTTCTTTTCATCTAAAGAATAGAATTTTTGCACAACTGACTTTCATCCAACAACATTTGTCATTGTTATAAACAATTTTTACAAACAAATTCACTTATTTGGCATATCTGTGCATTGGAAATTTTTCTTTTCTGTGAAATCATTTATTTTCATCTGAAGAAGGAGAATAGTCTACATTAGAGTTTCACGAAACAACATTTGTCATTGTTATAAACAATTTTTATGAGAAAATTAATTATTATAGTGTCACTCTCATTAGTTATACTGCTATAAAACTCTATTACATAGCAATAATAAGGCTTCACCACAAAACGTCACGGTTGCAGCCATGAAAAAGGTTTTTTTTTTTACTTTTTTTAATACATCTTATAATCAGTTAATTTGTTTGTGAAAATTGTTCATAACAATGACAAATGTTGTTTCGTGAAACTTTAATGTATACTATTCTTCTTCTTGAGATGAAAATAAATGATTCCACAGAAAAGAAAAATTTTCGATGCACAGATATGCCGAATAAGTGGATTTGTTTATAAAAATTGCTTATAGCAATGACAAATGTTGTTTCATGGAACTCTATTGTGTAATATTCTTGATCTTCAGACGAAAATAAATGATTCCATAGAAACGAAAAATTTTCGATGCACAGATATGCCAAATGAGTGGATTTGTTTATAAAAATTGTTTATAACAATGACAAATATTGTTTCATGGAACTCTAACGTGTAATATTCTTGTTCTACAGATGAAAATAAATAATTCCACAGAATAGTAAATTTTTCGATGCATAGGTATGCCGACATAGGTATGCCGACTCTGTGAATTTGTTTATACAAATTGTTTAAACTATGAACTACAATTGTTATTTGGTGCTTGGTCGCAATCAAAAATTGTTTCTTCACATTTTCATAACAAAATCTATGTAAGTAATGCATTCGACATCCAAAAATGCAACAGTTAAGAGTTATATCCATTTATTTGTTTATAACAATGAAGAGAACGCAGAATATTTATCTACAAGTTACATTTTTATTCACGTCAGAATTTCGGTCTTTTCTTAGGCAAAGTACACCCAAATTTAGGGCTTTCAAATGCACGGAGCAAAAATTCCAAAAACCATCCCCTATGTGCAAAAAAACCACCCTCTTGTTAAAAGTGATATATGCAGACATAAACGAAGCACATCAGAATTTTAGACTTATTTCAGGTCCGAAAATCAGAGACTTTATTGACATTGTTCATTTCGCAAAATGATAATTTTTCGACAAAGTCAGATACAGGTGGTATCAAGGGGTTGTTTTTTATGTTCAGGGTTGTGCCTAAAAATCAGTGTTAGTATTTTTCAAGGGCCCAAAAATTCAGAGACTCTATTGATACTGTAACATTCTCAAAATGACTATTTTTCGACGAAGTCATGTGTGCGTGGTTTGAAGGGGTTGTTTTTTACGTTGAGGGTTGGAGCCCAAAAACCGGTGCTGGTATTTCTCATGGGTCCCAAAAACCAGAGACTCTATCAATACTGGAATACTTGTTTATACTCTCTCCCTGTTACGGGTTTGAGAGTCTCGGCATAACCTTCTCTCTATTCCTTTGCACACCTCACTCACCAACAACTCAGGGGTGGGGGAGACTACAGTTAACGGTGGGTTCCGAACCACCAAGAGCAACAGCTACTTTATACTTGGAGAACTTGAAGAACTCTAGAGGTACCAGGCTCTCGACTCTCCGTGGCCCGCTGAAGCTCTTCCAGAGTGCGAGGCGGGAATCGAACCCACAACCAGACAGTACTGTGGGTTCAAAGCTCATGCCTTAGCCCCCACGACCAACTGACCACTCAATTGTATGACTATGAATAGTTCTTCTACATTTCGTAATTTTCATGTTTTTGGAGCAGGTTCTCATGCGTTTATCAGAAATTAGAATTCCAATTTATTTGAGGTTACGTATGATAACTCCGATCGACTTTGATAGGGATATGAATCTCTTTATTTGTGTTGCTTATTTGTGTTGCATAATCAGAAATGGGAAAAAAGGACAAAAAAGGAATTCTAAGGTATTCCGAGTTGTCAAAACCTTTCATTGCAAGCCTTCTTAACTGTTACCAAGGAGTGCATTTTTGTGGTTTTAATATGAAAGCTCCTAATTTTCTAATACTAATTGTGAAACGCTTGTTAGAATCTCTTTAATGTGAAGTCGTAGGATTTCGACTATATGAATGATCTGCTCACATGCATATTAAGAAGGAGTTGAGTAATGTGTAAAAGGAAATTTTTTTTGCTAAAATTCTGTTGGAAAATTGCAGTTTCTTATTTAGAGGTTAGTTTTCATTTGCCTTAAATCTTGTAGACATGAAATAGGAAAAATCTACACTTACTGAAAGGCTTTTACAGAAGGATCACGTTTTACACTATTCACACACTTCGCATGCATCAATTCGCAAATCAGTTCAGCAGTAAGTTAATTTGTATATCGAACCATGCAAAGGCATCAGGCGTCAGATATCAAGAACGCCAAGAAGAAAATCATATGTGCGGCGCACGGAACGCTGCACCAGAGAAGACATCTTCGGGTACATGAACTCCTTATATTTTTTGTTAATATTCGATAATGTACCAGATGTTAAGTATTAATATCTCAGGTCATAAGTGCTTTAAATATTTCCTGATACCAGTCCATATTCAGCTTTCTCCGTGATAGAATGAGACATCCCAAACATATTGAAATCCATTCCTCAGCTTTGAGACTCAAGAAATTCGATATGTAAAGCGTACAAGCCTGTATTTTCCTTTTGCTCCCTCCATTGACCAAACATTTGGAGAAAACTGCAGAAAATGATTGTACAATGTGCCTTATTATATTAGCCAGATTAAATCATATCTTTTTTATTTTTTTTTTTAACTCTAAGGATTTTGAATCTTCAGCTTGATGAAAGTTCAAAGTCCCTTATAACTTTCAACGTTTTTAGTAGTCAGCATTGATTGAACGCTTATTTAAGAAATATATATTTCCCGCTATTATTTGTTTTCGATTACAAAGAGAAATTGAACCTCATTCACTTGAGACTCTTTTGCCCTTGAGAAATCAAAGTGGCACGTGAAACTTTCAGGGGTGTTGTGAAAATACATAAGACAAGAGCGTGAAGGATTTGACTTTATTTTATTACTTCTGTCTTGCACAAGAGATACTTTATCTAGCATACTCATAGGCAACACTAATTGAGATTCTAATCTTGAGCAAATAGTAATCGTAATAAGTTCTGGAGATCTCATGAGCAATAAACCTAGCAGGGAGAAAGCGTTCTGAGAAGCGTTCTGAAAAATCCTTGTCCTTTCACTTCACATAAAATTCATCCAACAGTTGATGCTCATAGAATTATCAGAAGCCAGTTTCAAGTTTTCAATTATTTTCTATATTTAGAAAAAAATGAAGATAATAACCCTGCTCTTTGCCTGCATAGTATTCTATGATGTTGCAAGTAAGTGCATTATTGACATAATACAACCTAATAATAATAATAATGAGAGATATCACTTCTCCAAAATCTAGAACTTGAAGGTTGCATTTGAGGGCATTGAATAAACGAACTCTGAATTTTTGTGGCGGCGCCAATGCACTGTCACAGCAGACAATATGTCTGCGCGGGAGATGGCAGGTAAATTACGATTTCACGTCGGGAATTTTATAATTATGCACAAGTACGGCATTTATAAAACATTCGCGGGTTATATGTGAAATTCTATGACTCACAACTATAAGTCAATTAGAAAGAATTCCGCGATTGATAACGCACAAAGCTGTATTTTGAGGCAAAGTTCAACAACGCCATCCGAAAATGATGAAGGCAATCAACGACATGTTACTGATCGAAAATTTGGCAACTATTGCCGGTAAAGCAGTGTTCGCAATGGATAAACAGTGAAGACAATATAAAATTGAATTATTTCTGCATAAAAAAATATTTGAATTGTTTTTCCAGATGATTTTTTACAATTTCCCATAGTTTATAACATGAAGGACCATTTTATAGTTTCTAGTAAGTGGGAACTTTCGGTAATTCAGAAATTCACCAAGTCCGAAATTTATAACTTTAGAAAATATATAAATTCGTTTATCCATTCGATCTTTCTTAAGTTTGCAAAAACTCAAACTATTTACAACTTATCAACTTATAAATAAATAAATGCAGTACTTTATAAACTTTTTCAATCTTCAATATAAATAACCATGCTATTTTGTTAAGTTTAGAGTTTCTTTGCACTATCTCTTTTATTTTTTATTCATGAATAATTGGTAAAGGTTCCCCTCTCGTTTGTTCACAAGAAAACGAAATTATTTGATTGCATAATTACAACGCAACACGGCTGCCTTGATAATTCGTAATGTCAAACTGTTTACGAAGCGGGTAGAATGAGGCATCACTTGCATCATCTAGATGTATTCTTTTTGTATCAAACAATATTCGAAAAACCATTCAGGTTAGGTGTACCTTGCTCCGTGCTAACTTCATCGTACCACTGGGGATCAAGAAATTGATACAGTTAGTTTAAGTAAAGAATATTTAGAAGAAAAGATGTTTTATGCTTGAAAAAAAAAATAAACAAATAATAAATTGAGAAAAGGAAAAAATAACTTCTTCTCTTTAGAGAAATAGTCGTCATTCTGTCAATTTTCCAGTTTTATGACATTTTTCCAACTAATTCCACTTTCGAATCTGTACACAATAATTCTTATGTACATAGAAATAAACGGTACGGAACACAAACCTGCGGGGTCTGGCAACGTGTAAGTAAGGGGAACGACGCGCACGACGCATGCCCTCCCCACTTTCTTGGAGGGCTCTCAGCTTGTCCAGTGAGCCGAGTGAGTCAGCGCCAATCCAGAGTCGTCAAGGCGGCATCCAAGAGAGTGGGGATACCTCACCTCTCCTGATCTATCAAGTCAACCCGCTCACCTAAGATGGAACTTTGTGCTCCGTCCCGTTTATTCTTTTGTCCATTCTAATTCCTTATTTCCAGTAGTACAACGAGGCTAGAATCAAAAGAGTAACGCTTACCCCGAAAGGGACATGGCTTGATGGTAAAATAATAATAATAGTTCAAAAAATTTCTAGAATCTCTCACAATAATATAGAGCAACAAATGAATTTTTTCAATTATTCCTAATAATACTAGATCTTCAAGAAAGAAATACCCGTGCTTTTTTGTTGAGAATTTTCATGAATTTTTGGCGTTATGCCCTGATTTTTCTTTAGATCAAAAATAAAACATATACAAATTTCATAAAATTTTAAAGTATTGAAATTGACCTATTTCTATTTTACCTTACAGAATCGAGCATACGGATGAGTTTAAGTGAATTATTTCCTGGGTCCGGAGGTGAGGTCTTTCCTCATATCTGGACATTCAAATATTTAGCTACTCCACAGTTATCTGTCTTACGGAGAATCGTGAATGGAAAAGTGGCCAAATTCAATCATAATTCTTCAACTTTAGTATTAAGAGATCGTGTTATTATTGGGTGGATCTTCAGAAGTTTTATCAAACCAATATCTTCAGAGGCTGGTCAACTGACTGATGTATTTGATACAGCTACTAACAATTTCATAACCCTATACCATTTTGAACTTTGCAAGTTGGGTGTAAACGCTGATTTTGATTCAGTTTGCCGTAATGATTTAGCTGTTGCTCAGACGATAGAACATCATCAAGCAATGCAACAAGGAGGCTTTCACGGAAACAATCAATTTTTCCAACTACCACACTATGGAGTAAACCAGCAAGTACTCCATCTACCAACCAATCAATTAATACATCAACAAATTGGTCAAGCGTCCCATCAAGAAAACCTTAATGCAGAAAATTTACGGAACCATGGAGCAAATTATGAAGCATGTGAACGAGCAATTCATCAAGCAAATCATGATGTAAACCAACAAGAGAACGTTCAAGGAATCCATCAAGAAAACGATGGAGTTATTCATCCGACTAACCACCAATTGAACATTGGAGCAAACACCGAAGCATATCAAATGTACCAGAACTATTTCAGAAGGAACTGATACAATAATTTTCATTTAAATAATAGAGAATTGAAATGAAATAAATTTCTTGTTCCGAGGTCGCACAGACACATTTTAATAATGGAAATGTTATTGTAAACTTAATTCAATATAATCGGTTATTATTTGCCCATTGATTCCTTCTAATATTGTTATTCTAATGCAAAATGAGAAAAATATGATGCTTAGTGAACAAAATCTGACTGACGCCTAATTAAATCAATCGAATTAATATCTTGATTGGTTTTTCATTCTTCAATAGTGTTTTGGATGACTGGAAGAAAAGCTACAGCACCTACAGAAACAAGATTTCAACAAAATTGGAATATGGGCACATTCGTGCCCACTGGGTATGTGTTCTATGAGGAAACGGTAGTAAGTTTGCAGATCTACTAAGTATAAAAAACTTGATTGATAATTTATTATATTTCCTAGACGCCACTCCTTATGAAATCAATATGAAAACCAAGTGTATCCTGTTTATTCATCCACCTTTCCGCATTTTTCCCTTTTTCCTCTCTTGCGACAATCATGCATTTTCTCGTCCCTTTCTTATTATTCAAATCTATTCAATTTTTTCCAACTACGATCCTCATCTATGATTTTTGCATTCCGAAATTCTACCTCGTTTTTAAATCATATTTTCAGTGTTGAATTCTACACAGAAAAAAATTAGGCTTAGTTTTGCTGCGTGTCATTGTTCAATAAGGGTCAATATCCGTCTCTTTATTAGCCTAGCTCTTTTTGTGTACCTTTAATACAGAGGTGTCCAACGCGTGATCAACGGTGTAAATAACTGTCACTCGTCGATCCCCTCTCTTACCACCTTGGATGGGTTCATGCGGTGAGCACGATGTGGAAAGAGGTTCTCGGTGTCCGGGCGAAGGAGAATTCTCGATGAAGCGCTCGGAGAAGGGTAAGAAAGGAGAACCACGCTAACCTTGCGTTGGACACCCCTGCTTTAATACCTTCCGACTTATCAATAATTATTTTTGTCTTTCTGCTATGATTCACACAATCGCTCATATACTCTCTAATGTTTATCTTTTTATTGAAGTTCATCCTTCATGTACTTATAGCATTGAAAATTGCAGTTCCATCTACTTCTCCTCAAGTTTTTTTTCGATTGTAGGCAATTCAATTTGAAAATATCAATTTCCCAAACAAACTATGCGAGACACGCAAAAATACCTCATTCATATTATGAGTATTTTTTCGCTTTATTCGTGGAAAAACACATTAAAACTTGAATATCAATTCTTTTTTTAATAACAGAAGTTACAATAAAGACCCTGCTCATGCTGCCTCCTTGTCCGACGAGCAGAAAACAAAATTTTATCTAGAAAGAAGATTTGCACGACAATTCTTACTCGAGACGAGGAATGCCTAAGAGATATTGGGCTGAAAGCGGCAAATAGATTCAGCAGTTATGAAATTTATTCTTTGCTAACTAGATGAATCTAGAATCATAAACGAATGAGCAAAGGTGTTAGTTTCACAAATGGAGATTCAGTCATTTCAGCCATTTCAAAATTCATAGTTCAGTGACATTTTAAATTCAGAGTTAATAATTAAATTTGTCGAGGACACAATATTTTAATTTTATAATTTATATAATTTGGCAACTTCAGAAGGGAAATGAGAAAGAAATTAGTTCGGAACATTTTCATTCCAAATTAGGCTGAATGATAAGTATCTGAATTTGCGGATTTCCTTTGGCAGTGCCTGTATAGCTCAAAAAGAAAGCATACCGTTGGCATCACTAGTCGTGGAGCCTGCATGGTAGCTTACAAGTACAACCCCTCGAATTGTTGTTTATTTCTTGTTACGATATTTTTAAAACTATAAGTGGGAATATATATATATCGAGACAATGCTGTAGCATATGAGGAAAATCAAAATCGCATTTTACTAAAACCCTTTAACTAGATTAAAAACAGCCTGTTTTTCGATAGTCATGAAATTGCTCTTGCACACTTGAGGAGAATCTTCGAATTCAAATGAATTAAATTGCGCACAAATATGGACAAATTTGAAATTTTTTGAAAGTTATTCTATCCATATATATCTTCTTCTAAATAGCGTTATCCTATTTTTTATCCTCCTTCTCAGAGACTACACATTTGTATTCCCATTCAAGTCGGCATGCGATATCTCTAAATATTGTGAGGGAAAATATATTTTTGTTAGGAATAGAGAATTTGAATACAAATAGAATGAATAGGAATATTTAGCAAAATAATCGGGGCAATTTTGGCAACGTAAGGAAAATTAATCAAAACTTATGAAGATTGGACATTTTTTTATGCTTGCGGAAAATATTTTAAAATATTCGCAAATATTTCTGAGAATTTTTCACATCAGCTAGATGATGTTTCCATCATTTTGACAATATTCGTACTCTAATAAGGGAAAATATTTTTCATGAAAAATTAGGTATTGTTTTTTTTCTATATTCACATATTTGTGCCGCGATCTGAAGAAATACCCCTAAGCGGCCAAACGTAATTTTAGAGGAGAAACAGGAGAAGTGGCGACGGGCCGAAAGGCCCCTTCCGAACGACAATCTTTGAACGCTTGTACTGAATAAATTATTATCGATGGAATTTTTTTAGCTTTACCACCTTAAAGAGCAAATTTCAATCTACGTAAAACATTAAAAATCAGAGAATCGATTTTTGGCAGCTTAGGGGTATTTCTCCAGATCGCGTTACATATTTAACACCTACTAGACATTTTTCCAAATGTGGGAAGAAAAGCTCTCGATTTTTCTATTATATTTCGAATATGAAAATAATTTCAGACAATCTTGAACTAATATATTATTTGTATGATTGATATACCGGCCTGATAAACCTGCTTTATTTATTTTAAAGAGAATAAAAACATTGGTGAACCATAGCTTACTTATTTGAGCACGCGTAAGGCAGATGTGATTATCATTCGACAAAAGAAATATTCGAAGTGATTTGAACGAATTTTTTCGCATTAAACTATAAAAGAATCGAAACTGAGAATTACAGCCTACTTCTGTATCTCGCTTTTTCATATATTTACACTCATTGGTATTTGTATAGATGATTCGTTACAAAATTGGAAGAATGGTCAACGTAAAACAAGGATAAATGTGTTTGAATATTTCATACCAAAGAAAATATTCGAGAAAAAAAGTTTCGTTTAAATCTGTCGTTTGGAATCTGAACGGGGTACAAAGAATTTTGTGTGATGTAAATGTTTGATGGTGAATGTTGTATAAAACAAGTTGATAAAACTATCTTTAATATGTACATATTTTCTCATAAATTTCATATCCTGCAATATATGAATATCGATAGTGCGATTAAATGACATATGTTTCACAAAATGAGCATTCGCACAAAAAGAGTTTATCAAATCCACAGTACATATCGGCGTTCAGCATTTCGAACAAAATTGACTAACCTGGAGATAAAGAAGTTGTCAACAAAGCAATAAACTTATTTTTCGTAGATTCTTCCTTGAAGGTAATGTTATCAACTTTTTATTTGATTCTCAAAATTTTTGATTGAGTTCGTAATATTTGCAATTTTACAAATTCCCTATGGATTCATTCGAAAATTCAGAAGTCACTTAGTTAACAGGGAATACATTAAAGATAAAAAAAATTACCAAATGCGGTAAATTCAGCCATTCTTACACTGAAAAAGAAGAATACTTATACCAAGTAAAGTTGACTTGGCTCAAGTAAATGGGAGTCCTGAATGCGTGCAAACGAATATTTATTTGAAGAAAAAAAATATATGTACTTTGAATGAAAAATTTATTTATTTTAGCCGCAGAAATTTTA
Source organism: Neuroterus valhalla (assembly GCA_011762715.2). Classification (NCBI taxonomy): domain Eukaryota; kingdom Metazoa; phylum Arthropoda; class Insecta; order Hymenoptera; family Cynipidae; genus Neuroterus; species Neuroterus valhalla. Next base: position 136 of record WSXT02041888.1, on the reverse strand, counting down.
ATTGTATCATATAATTTATATGCTCAAAACACTGTTTCTCTATGTCGAATTTTTAAATATTTGGAGTAGTTTTTTTTTCTTTTTTTATTTTTTTCAAGGAGTGAGAAACGGAGAAATGCTCATGCACTAACCACAT